>SRQA01000704.1:0-17767 GCA_018360365.1 Claviceps citrina | reverse complement strand
AATAAGCCCTAAGAGGGTGTTATTAATAAATTCTTAGAAAGTAGCTAGGGCATTAACAAGCCTAAAAGGTATTATAAGATATTTATAGTAACTATATTAATAATAAAAGGCAGTCTTCTACTTGTTTTCTTTGCTAATATAAAGCTAATTATACGCGTCTTTTAAGTTAAACTTTATATAAACCTTAGCTCCCTTTAATCTATTAAGAATCTCTAAGATTAGTAGTATAGGGGCCTAATTCTTTTATATAATTTTATTAAGGCCTTTATAATCTATACACAAGCGTAATTTGCCTTCCTTTTTTAGAACAAAGAGAATTAGGGCGCTAGCAGGACTAATTAAATAATATATCTAGCCTCTCTCCTGCGCTATTATAAGGTACTTGCAGAGCTTTTCCAGCTCCCTTTCTATAAGGTTATATATTAGACCCTATAGGGGTCTTTAGTCTCCTTTAATTTTAATTAAATATATATAACCTTCTAAGGAGGGCAATAAAGCTGCCTTTTTAAGGTTAAATATGTTTGCAAAATCTACATAACACTTAGGCAGCTTCTTCGCGGGTGTCTTACTACTTAGTTTCTTCTTAAGTATACTTAGGTCTTTAAGGTCTATTCCTTTTAAGAAGCTAGCGCTAAGCACTAGTATTATAAATAACTCTTTTATCTCTTTGCGTAGTTGCTTTATTAATATAACAACTTTAATATGTTATCTTATAATAAGGAAAATCTACTCTTATGTATACTATAATAACATATATAAATCTTTATTTCTAAACTAATTTATTCCTAGAAGAAGGTCTTCTAAAGTCTTAGCTATATAGTAGCTTATATAACAGATCTTTTTATAACCTATACTATTAAATACTTTGTAAAGTATATTAAGTATACTATAGTGTTCTAGCGGCGTATTTACTAATTTTATTAGCAAATTACTTTTTCTTACCTTTTTCTAATTTATCTCTATTAGTAACTTAGGATAAATAATAAAATAAGTAGCACTAGTGTTAGCTAGCGCTAACTTTGCTATAACCTAGCAGTTTCCTAGCCTTAGGGATGCTTTAATACAAAATCTTATGTTAGTCCCTAAAGCTAGGGCGCTTTCCTAGGCATAAGGCTTTTTCTCCTTTATATTAGGTCTAGTAGTGTTTAGATAGGTTACTAGATTAAAGCAGTTACTTCTATATATAGCAGTAGTGTGGCTGCTTTTCTTATAAATACTATAGTTAAGTTCTAAGTAATTTAGTCTTATATAGCCCTTCTTTTTATACTTATAACATATAGCTTCCTTTTCCTAGCTTTGCTATAAAGTACTTAGTTAGTTATTACTCTTTCCTTTTAGGTTTAGTAAAGTTTCTCTCTCTAAAGAGTTTGCCTAAGTTTTCCTTTTATTATACCTAAAAGAATTATTATAGTTACCTTTATTACTATTAGATTTATAATAGGAGATATATTTGCTAATAAGTTTATACTAATCCACTACTTATACGCTACTAATTAAATATATCTTTAAGCTATAGTTAAGGCCTGTTTAAAAAAGGCCTATCTTATTTTTTATATTTAATTAAGAAGGGAGTTTAGCATAGGTTAATTCTTATTTTTTAAGGAATCTTTTAAAGTTAGTATAATTTGCTTATTTAAAGCTAATAAGCTTTAACTATATGCTAAGGGAACAGCTCTCTTAATTATTTAAGCCTTCTTTAAGCTAGTTACAAAAGTTAGTCTATAAGAGGGGATTTTTAATATAATTCTCGCAAATTTTTTCTCCTATAGCCTAATATCACTTTACAGTACTAGTAAGGCAAGTGCTAGTATATAAGACCTTCGCGAAGTTAGTAGCGAATTAATAAGGATTTATTATAAATTATGCTTTGTAGTTACTAATAAAAGTCTTTAATTAAAAGGCATTCTAGCTACTATAAGAAGGCTGCTTAAGAAAAGCTTATATAAAGGTTTACTACAAATAATACACAGTAGGTACAATAGGAGCTGCAAATACATTCTCCTCTAGTAATTCTCTATTATTAATATTATATATAAGTTCTTAGAGTTTTTAAAGTTACTACTTCTTCCTTGCTTAATTAACACGCTCTTAGAGCGCTAAGATTTTAGTATTATAATTATTACTAATAAGGGTGTCTTCTATAGCTACTATAGGCTCTTACTAACTAGAGGGTATAATAGGTTATAGTAGTAATCTAGATATAATACTAGCTCTAGGCATAGCTACAGGTCTTTACGTAGATTTAGTGCCTTCTTTAGTAACTTTACTACTATTATGTATTAAGTTATAAGTCTAAACTATAATAACTTTCTTAATCTAATAGTTTAATATAAATAGAAGAATTAAAATTATTATAAATAGGTTAGGGATATTAAAGTAAGAGATTAAGGAAGTTATAGCTTATTTAAAGGTATATAGTAATAGGTAATAGTCTTAATTCTTACCCCTTTTTATCTAATCTTATTAGAGGTTTATGCTTATATAATTATAAGTATTATATACCTCTAGTTCTTGCTATAAGTCTAGCGGTTATACCTTGCTATAAGTCTAGCGCTTATACGCGGCGAATAACCTTATTATATAACGCGAATCTAACAGAGGCTTGCTCGTGCAAATGGATCCTGTTAGCCTAAGGCAACCTCGTGGCTTTCTAGTCCTAACACTAATACCCCTAACACGCCTTATAAGGGCATATACTAGAGAGCTATTAACACTACTAAAAGAGAGATAAGAGGGATATATAAGTAATCTTAATAGTACTATTCTAAATATAATATAATACCCCTTTCCCTAACTTTTATAATAATAAGCTACTCCTAGAGTTACTTAGTAACTAATATAAGGTTTACTAAAGTAAGGGAGAAAGAAAGGTAAGTAAGAGAGAGGGGAAAGAAAACTAATTTAAGGCAAGTTAGGCCCTAAGTAGTAAATATATATAGCTTTATAAGAGAACCCTATTTAAGAACTTACTAGGGACTATTATTATACTATATACTATCTTATTCTGCCTTATAGTTTACTAGGGCTTATATGTTTGCTAAGTTCTTAAGCAGCTCTTATATTAGTATTAAGTATCCTACTTATTTAATAAGAATATCCTAATAATACCTATAGCCCTGCGCGTTATAAGCTACTAGCACCTTCTTAACCTAGTATTTCTTATAAAGCTTATTATTTTTATTATTTTATACCTATATAAGCCCTAGGTATATATTACACTAGGGCTAGCTAAGAAGTAAATTAGTAGTAATATACTTAATAAGGTTAATATAAAAGATAAGGTAAATACCCTAGGGTATATTAAGATAGACTATTAATAGTATAGGAATAGCTATAATATAGTACTTAGCTACTACCTAGTCTAGCTTCTTGAAAGGGCGGTTAGTTTTAATATAATAAAGGGAAAGCTATACCTAGTCCTTAACCTAAAACTACTTTATAGGGTAATAGAAGGTAGCTATACTATCTTATTATTATTACTAAGCAAAGGTAATAGCTGCCTAGGCTAGCTTAGAAGCCTCCTAAAGTTATAAGGCAAACTAAGCTACCTATCCTATGCTTATAGTAGCACTAGGAGTAAGGTTTATAAAAACCTAGACTAAATTAATATTATATTTATAAAGTAGCTAGTTTAGGCTAAAGCTAGTAATAGAGGAAGCCTAATTATTAAGCGTAAGCTAGTATACTATTAGGTGCTTAGGCTAATTAAACTATAAGAAGGAAATATAAAAATATAAGATAGCTTATACCTTCTAGTTAGCCTGCTTTATACCCCTATTAGTCTAGGGGTAGTAGGAGGTAGAAAGCAATTATTTAGTCTTAATAATTAAGCATAAGGTAGTCTAGAACTTACTTAGCTAGTCTAAGCTATAGTTAGTAATAATAAAGGTAGGGAACCTATAGAACTACTACTAGTATATCTTAAACCTTTTTATATACGCCTTAGCAAAGATACTAGTTATAGCCTTAAGCTAGATAAACTTAGAAAGGTAGTTTATAATTACTATAAGGGAAGAGGGACTAGATAGCTTATATATAGGCAGGCCTATTATAAAGTTAACTAAGATCTAGGACTAAAAGTAGTTAGGAATAGGAAGGGGTTTTAAGAGGCCCTGCTACTACTAGTAGCTCTTATAGCTACTATAGTAGTAATAATTCTAGATATAGTAGGTAATATCCTAGAATATGCCCGCCTAGTAAAACTATTACTAAAGGGTTTAGAAAGTAGTGTTATAACCTAAATAGCCTACTACTAGTAACTTATAATACTGCTAGATAAGGGTAGTTATTAATAGCTCCTATTAAGGCACTTATATCTAGCTATAAAACTAAAGTACTCTATAAGCACTAACACTATAATTTATAATTTACTTCCTTATTTTAGCCTTTGTAGGGAATTACTATATATTCTTATAAACAGTAGTAAAGCAGTAGTAGTATACTATATTATAAGTAACTACTATATTCTAAAGTACCTAAAAGTAAGGAGAGGAAAAGACCTAGTTACTAGAGGGTAGTATAATATTAGTGCTAAAGAGGTTAGGGTTACCTATAAAAATAGCCTAGATAAATAAAGGTTAAAGAAGGCAGCTATACTATAAGGTTAGCCCTACCTTATCCTAGCCTTATTAGGAGAGTATATTAGTATACTACTAATATTATATAGGTTAGTACTATAGGTAGTAATAATACTATAAGAGTATCTTAGCCTAGTAAGCCTAATACTTAGTTATAATTTTAAGAGTTATAAAGTACTTAAGGCTCTTATAGTTAGTGTAAATAGTAAAGGGCTTAGAAATACCCTAAAGCTTATCTAACTATACTTTAAGGTAGGAGATAATAGCTAGAAGCTTTTTATTATAAATAGTATAGTTTTACTAAGGGGGGGTTAGCTAGGCTAAGTAATAAATAATAGGGTACTAAATACTATCTATTTAGAGCTAGAGGAGGTAATTACTAAGGGTAATACTAGAGTAGTTTGCCTTAACTATTATATCTTAGTTAGGGTCCTATTAAGCTAGGATTAGGTCTAAGATAAAGAGGCGCTTAAGCTTATTAAAAGCGTAGGCTTCCTGCTACCCCTAAATAAAGGGGATGCCTTTCTTTATAAGATTATAAAGGGGGTTAGTAACTTAAGAGAAATTTAGAATAAAGTTATAGTAAAAATTTATAAAACTAAGGAAGTTATGTATACCCTATAGCTTTATTAGGGCTGCCTAGTCCTAAATAGCCTAGACCTTAGTGGGGTTAGGGTGCACGCTCTTACTTACTATAATAATATACCTAAGGTAGTAGACCTATTAGGTAGTAAAGATAGACTTATTAAAGTTAAGGTAAAGGCCTGCTGCCTATAGGCAGCTAAAAACCACGCAAACCTTCTATAAATAGTTACGCCTTAAGCTACTAAAATAAACTAGGATATTATCTAAGTATACTATAATAAAGTTACTAAGAGTATTACTAAGGGTATTATTAATATAATACTAGAAAGTAGCAGGCATACCTACTAGGCTAAAGGGGCAGATAAGCTACTTAAATAGCCTAAACTATGTCTAGAATACTATAAGAGCCTTGTCCCCCTTAGTAACCTATAGCTTATAGAAAGCTACCTAAATATTTACCTTAGTAAACTATTATATATAGGCTAGAGAGCAAAGGGTTTCCTTAATAAAAGGTAATAGGTAGTAGTCTTGCTTTATAATTTTATTAAAAGTATAGTAATTTATATAAAACTACTAGCCCTTACTAGCCTTCTTAACTAAGAGAACTAAAGTAGCTATTAAAGAAAAGCTAGCTTAGATTTATCTCTTATCTAAGAGCTTTGTAAGCTATTACTAGAGTTTAAGTAACTAGTCCTAAGGTATAAAGTATAATAAGCCCTAAGGGAGAGAGGGGAGGGACTTATTAGAAGACTTATAAAAATAAATATAGTAGTCTAAGGTATTATAATAAGGTAGGAGAGCATTTGCCTTAGACTTATTAAAGAGATTAGTAAAGTTATAAAGCTTAGCTAGTAAGGCTATATAGAAGTCCTTAGGCTATAACTTAGGCATAGTAACCTAAAGGATAGATATTAACTTATATAAGCTAGTGCTTATAAACTAAATAGTTATATCCTAAAGGTAGCAAGCCTACTTAGCTATAGCTATAAAGGTAGACCTTATTATACCCTATATAGCCTTGCCCTAGGCATAACTTAAGGACTCCTATACTATAAAGCCTTTTACTATACTTATTATTAGCTTTTACTAAGTAGTATAAAGGGTAATGTTATAGTATTTTATTTATAGTAGGCTAAAGATTATATCCTAGGCAAGGCCTAAGACTATATAAAGGCAGATAAATAACTACTAGCTATTAATATTAATTATAGTATAAGCAAGGTAAGTAATACTAAACTCCCTCTTAAGTGCTTATTATTCTTATTATTAAACCTTAATAATAGTCCTTACCTAGCGCCTTAAAGGTAGCTAGATAAGCTTAAGGCCTAGCTATTAAGTAGTAAACTTACTAATAATACTATAATACTTATAGCTATAGTTAATTAAAGTGTTTATAAAGGAGAATAAGTTAAAGAGAATAAGAATAAAAAATGCTAGGTAATTTATATATTTATAAATTTTATTATACTTTATTAACTTTACCTCCTTTTAACCTAAAGTCTGCTATATAATAAAGCCTAAAAGCCCCTATGTAAGACTTACTATAGGGGCTAGTTTTTTCCTATTTTATCCTCCTTCTTCTCCTTATACTTATAGTTATTAGCCTTAATAATAGCCTACTAAATATAAACCTTAGGCTAAAAAAAAGGAAGAAAGGAGTAGTTATAAGCTATATAACTTATCTCTTTATAGTATAAGTAAGCACTAGACTCCTAGTAATATACTATCTCCTAGTTAGTTACTTACTTAGCTTATACCTAAGCAAAGGGTAAGGCTATATTCTTAGCTTTTAGCTTCTTCTTCTTCCTGCCCTTACCTTAGGTTCTTATAGTATTTACCCTAAATATAGCTATATTCCCCTTATAGTTAGTAGTATAGTAATACTAGGCTAGAGGATTTATTAGATACCTAGTATAAAAGTAATTCTTAAGCGTAAAGGTCTTAAGGTTTAGGGTAATAGTATAGTACTACTCTATAGTAATATTATAGCTATTATAAGAGATGCTATAGCTAATATATATATTATATATTTGCTTATTAAGTATATAGCATAGCTTAGTAAGACAAACCTTATTATCCTAGCTTATACTACTAGTAAGGGAGAGTTTTTGCTTAAAGCAAATAAAGAAGGTAGAGAAGGATTTATTACTAGCCTGCTTTATTTAGTTAAGTTTAGTAAGGGCTATTTTATAATAATAAGGGTTAGAGTAAAGCTTAGAGAAATAGTCTAGAAAAGTAGCTAGGTTATAGTAAATAAGATTACCCTTTTTAAAGAATAAGGTAACCTTAGCTTAAATAAAGGATAAGAGGTTCTAGTAAATAAATATCTACTAGTTTATAGTAGAACTAATAAAATCGCGATTTGCCTATAGCTTATATACTATAAAGAAGCGCTAGGCATTAAAGGTAAATTATTTACTATTATAAGGAGAGCCTATTAGAATTAGCTTATAGTAAACTAGGAGTGTAGTAGAAGGTAAAGGAAGGTTAGTTACCCTAAAAGGAAGGGTTATATTAGCAAGTAAGGGAAGGGATATAGCTAAGGCAGTAGTAGTAGTAAATTAAATTATATAGTTAGTAGTAGCCTATATAGCCTAAATTACTACTATAGTAGTGTTTTCCCGCTTTTATATAATATTAAAGCGCTATTATATAGCTGTAAGGGTATTACCTTATGTAGTTAGGGTTATATTAATATAGTTAAGAATTACTATTATATCTTTTACTATAAGAGAAGTAGGTCTGTTAGCCTATATATTTATATTTATATTTAAAGGCATATTAATTTATTTTAGTAGCTAAAAGAAATATAAAGCTAGAGGATATCTTTTAAATATTATAAACTAGCCCTATTACTACTACTAATAGGCGTTAGAATACTATTAAAAGATATAAAGAGAAAGGAAGGAAAGGTAATATAAAGACCCTATTATGCCCCCTTTATACCCTTACTATAGATACCCCCCTATTATTATATATAAGCCCTACGCGCGAGGCAAGGTGCGCACAACTACTAATGCGCACCCGCATTAGCCCTACATTAGGCAAAGCCCAATACCATCACAATTACAGACTTTAAGGAAGCTATGTTAACAATATAGAGATGCAGAACACCCTCCTTACTGCTATTAATAATATCCCTAAATGTAGCTATACTATTTATAATAGTTACTTAATGTACAAAGACCTTACTGCTAAGATCTAGAAATCTATTAAGATTACTAAGAAGGATAAACGCCTTAAACATAGCGGATTTCTTTAGTATAATAAGACTCTAAGATATAAGACTCTATAATTATTACCCGCTTTCTATATTAACTATAAGTTTAGCTAGAGCTACAGCCACACTCCACAAGGCATATAATAAAGAAAGACCCTATAATACTATATTTATAGCAAAGAAGGATACTAGTCTATAAAGCATTTCTCTTAAGAGTGTTAAAACGCTAGATCTAATTAGAACTATCTCCTAATATATTATAATAAGCCTATAGACTAAAAGTAATAGCAATTCCTTCTTAACATTAAAGGATTATATAATTCTAACCTTAATAACCTTAACTTAGAAGAGATTTGTAATATAATTTATAAGACTAAAGTTATAATAGCTGCTACCGCTACCTAGTCCTCCCTAACCCCTTAGAGATAGCCTAACCCTAATACCTCTAATAATAATACCTTTGTAATATTATAATTCCTTACCTATGCCCTTAAGACCTCTATATTATCTTCTAAAGTGCCTAAAGGCATAGAAATTATTAAATTCCTTTATTATAAAGCTTTATGCTATACTCTCTCTTAGAGAGATCCCTATGTTAATATTGCTGCTAATATTACTAATAACATAATCACTGCTAATTATATAGCAGAATTACGCTATTTTAGCGAGATTTTCTATAGTATTCTGCTAGATACTAGTGCCTTAGGGGTCTTAATAGCTAGGACGCCCTAGGTTAAGGCTCCGCGGCACCTAATACTATAATTATAGATTAATAAGGCTTAATAATATAAGATTAGCTTTAGAGTAGGAAAAGCCCTCTTTAAAGGCATCCTTTGCGTGCTAACTATACTTAGAGATATTAACTTTTATGTTTTGCCTACTAACACTCCCTTCTTATACTATATTATAGATATAGACTAGATAGGCGTAAGGCTAGATAATTTACAGAATATGCTAATCTAAGGGACTAAAGAGGTCCCTATAACCTAATAATAAGGTTACTTATAGTAGTATCTAGAGCCTAAGCTAGCAGTTGCCTTCTACCTTATAAAGAAAGAGCTTTATTAGCTTTACTACTAATTTAGCTACCCCTCTATGGCTTGCTTATTAAAGATCTTAAACTAGGCTAATAAGGAATTTAACCCTTACCTCCTTATAAAACTTATAAGATTCTGTAAGTAATATTAACTTAAGGAGAAGGGACTAAGCAGGTTTAAGTTTACGCTATAAGAGGACTATAACTTTAACTATAAGATCTTTATAAATATTCTTTATATTAATAGTAAGCTAGTCCTTTATATTATTAACGCTATAACTGCCTTCTAAGCCGCGCGCTTCTTAGATCTAAAGAAGCAGACTATAAAGGATGTCTAGGATACTATTTAATCTTACTAGATTAATTTATATCTTAGCCTGCTAGATTAGATATCTTATAATACTAGAAAGAACTTTGTATTAGCAGAATTCTGTTAATATGCCTAATTCCTAGCTATTAATATTAATAAAGTTACTATTAAATCCTATAATAGCATTAGTAAGGTTAAGAGATATTATAGCCTGCTCTAAAGAGCTTATAATATCCTTAAAGGTAAATTAGGAACCTACTTACTGCCTAAAAAGATGCTTTAAATAGCTATAAAGGCTATAAATAATTCTATAGGCCCTAATAGCCTTATACTAACCCTCCTTGTGTTTAGCGCGTACCTGCGCCTATTATATAACTTGCTACCTTCCTTTTCTATTATGTAACACGCTAAAGCTATCTATAAGGCTATATTTAATGCCTGTAAGGCCATGGCAAAGCGTTAAGTATAAGACGCCCTTGCCCTCTATAATAGACCTATAACCTTTCTAACCTATTATCTCCTACTATAATTAGATGTTTAGGTCTAGTATAAGAAAGATAGCTAGCAAGAACCCTTTAAGCTCTTGTCTACTAAAGGAAAGACCTGTATAGTAGAAATGCCTTATAGCCTAGCCTAATTTAGTATTATATTTATTAAGCCCTTCCTTTGTAATATATTCCTTAAGGAAGAAGCCCTCTAAATTATTAAACCACTTAATCTTGTGGACCTAGAGGCTTATAATAATAATAATATTACTGCTTATACTAATAGTACTAATAAAGGCGCTAACCACACTATACTAACTAACACTAGCAGCAGCCCTCCTATAAAGAGAGGCCGCGGAAGGCCTTATAAGATTAGATTCCTTAATAAAGAGGTCTAATTAACTATAAACCTAGCACCCACTGTAATGCTAGAGTAGAATAAAGCTACAGAAGGCTTATAAGAGATTATAACCCCTTAGGTAAAGAGAGGCCGTAGATATTTATAAAAAACCTCTCTAATTAATAGAGACTTCACGGAGATTACGTTCTTTAAGGCATTCCTTACATATAGAGGCATTATAGCCTTTCTCTTTGCTAAAGAAGAGGCAGACATAGCTCTAGCAAATAATCTACGCTAATAAGGAAAGATTATAACCCTAGGCAAGCCTTTTAAGCTCTCTAACTATAAGGAAATTAAGGCTCTGCTAGCCTATAATATCTTTTGCTTTAAACCCTTTAACCCACGTAAATATAGCGCGGAATACATCTTTAAGAGCTGCTTTATAAGAGAGATTAAGGGCAAAGGCACTAATAAACTATATAAGAAATCCTGCCTTATAATCTAAGGCTATAATAATGCTAGCAAAGAGACTATCTTAACGTAATTCCTAATAATCTAATGTGTAAGCTAGAGGCTTATTATAGCCCTTGCCCCTTTGCTTAGCAAGAGAGATATTTATATGTGGATTTGTAATATTATATAGGTATATATATAGTTAAACACTACCCTTAATCGCATAATACTAGCGCACCTCCCTAGAGAAATTAAAGACTAGTATCCCTAAGGCATAATTATAGTAGTAATTAGACCCCTTTATAGCATTATAGAAGCTAGTATATATTAGTAAGTAATATACTTTACACACTACTATAAGAAGCTTAGCATAATAACCTCTTTATATAATCCCTATATACTTATTACTACTTCTAATAATACCTTTAGTGTTATAAGCATGTAAACAAATAACACCCTTATCCTTAGTAACTAGCCTTTCTCTAATTATAAGGAAGATTAATTAATTAAGGCTAATTTTACTATAAAGCCTAAAAAGAAGCTTACGCTAAACAACACACTCCTCTTTAATAATTATAAGCTAACACTCTTTGTTGATATCAACGCAACGGGTCGGGTCAACGTGGACCCGGCGCATCCTGATTGGCCGCATCCGAGCTCGCCTCGGATAGGTGGCTAGTGCGCCGGTCACATAACCCATAACTTTGCGCGTTACAAAAACCACCAAAAGGCCTCCTACTTAGCTAGCTAAATAATAATATTAATAACATTAACTAGAATCCTAGTACTTCCTTTTGCGCGCGCATTACTTATTATTTCTTATACTTTTATTATTAATTCGCCTGTGTACAAATTAACACTAATTAGTAGTAATTACACTACAGATTAGCTAGATTCACGCATCCTGTAAAATGCTAGTTTCCGCTTATAGTAGCTAATTTTTCACGAAATTAGTAGAGTTAATCCTACTAAACAAAGGAAGTAATATAGAAGAGACAATTCTATAATCACAAATAGATTTAATCTATCCCCTTTAGGGAAGCTCTTTAGGGTCTATTTACAAAGCTATTTTATACTAAGAAAGGAAGCTTGCTATAGCACTATACTGCTTACTTTAATAGGTATAATTTTTCCTCTTTCTAGCCTTAAATGCCTATTAAAGGAATTATTAAATCTCTTGTCTATTATAAGATTTATTAAGCCCTTAATTTAATTAAATCTATTAGTCTAGACTAATAACTACTATAGATTTCTACCCTTTTACCTACCCTACCACCCGCTTTACTATTTTTCTATTAGATTTCTATTCTCTTTACTACTAAATATAATATATATCTATAGGTAAATAAAGCCCCTAATTTATTAATCTTAATAATAAGATCCTAGAGCTTCCTTAGATCCTATTAACACATAGAAGAGTAATTATAGTAGACTAGCATAAGCTTAACCTATTAGATTTTAATCTTAGTAAGGCTATAAGTGCTAAAATATATAGCTAAATCGCTTTCTTTATTATAGAAGCTAAGACTAAAGACCTCTTTAGTAAGCTCCTTTAGCAGAAGCTTAGAGACTAATTTATAGACTAGACTAAAGAAGCCTTTAAACACAGGAACACTAAAGTTATTTGCGTTTTTTATAACTTCCTATAAAAACGCAATATTTACTTCCTATTAGACTAATTATCTATTGCTAGCAAGCTTATAATAGTAATATAAGCTAAGACTAGACTAAGGGATCCTAATAGAGAATTATTATATCCCTTATAATTAAGATTACGTTCTCTAGCAAGCAGGCATAGCAACTATTATCCCTCTTACTATAGCACCCTATATTAATAGCTTTAGGAATTACCTTCCTAGATATAGCAAAGAGTAGTACTAAAGAATTATTTATATCTTTACCTTATAAGGAATTCCCCTCTCCCTTTATTTGCTTTAACTACCTTCCCTATAGCATAACCTAGGAATTACTAGGGTTATAAGGGACCCCCCTAAACACCCTGTAAGATTAGGCTCCCTAAATCCCTATAATGCTAGCTAGTAGTATTAAATCCTATAATAGGTTATAACCCTATAGGCAATTATAAGCTCTTATAAAACCTAGAAGATTACTACTACTAGGGGAGCTAACTTAACCCTTAGTAGGGACTAAGTAATATTTCCCTCGCTCCTCCCACTCCTGCCAGGAGCTTCTACAAACTAGACTAACCTCCTGCTATAGTTAATATAGCAAATTAGTAAAGATATTTATATGCTATAGGAGTGGCACCTTATAGGCCTCCCTAAGGCTTAGGGCAAGAGCTAACATAATAATTAGCTTCCCTAGGCCTTCCTAACTTTAATAGAAGGACTTATAGGAACTTCTAAGACCTAGGGCAGGCCTTAAATTTAGCGCTAACTATCTAGTTAGCTCCCCTAGGCCTTCCTAACTTTAATAGGAGATCTTATAAGCTTACTTAATAATAGCCCTAAGGGTTAGTTCTAGACCTAGGTATTAAAGTAGCTTAGATACAGGATTTGCTACTATAACTAAGGCCTAAGGGAAACGTTCCTTAATAAGGATAGTAGTAACGTACTACTATACCTAATAATAACCTTAATTATTAGAGATTTTATAAGCGTTTTTATCCTTTACTTTACTCCCTGCTAGAATTAGACCTAGTAATAGTATTACAGAAGATTATAAACCTTTATAAGATTTACTTTAATAAGGAAAAGTATAGTAAAGAGATATATAACTTCTTTAATAATAAGCTAAAGACTTTCTAAGCCCTTTGTAAGTAAATTAACCTCCTAGAGTCCCTCTTCTATAAGGCATTTCTTATAATACTTAAAGAAAAAGCTTTAATATATTATAAGGACTTTCTCCTTAGCAAAGGCATAACTTTTACCTAAATAGTTAAATCTATTAAAGACTGCTTTAAAACTATTAACACTACTTAGCTTTATTATAATAACCTTTGTATAATTATACTACGTAAGGTAATAAGAGAAAACCCTAAAAAGAGCATGCTTAAGGCCCTTAATCTCCTTTCTAATAAGATTATCTCTCTTTATTATAGGACTAGAGGCTATGTAAATAATAAGATTAACATGCAAAACACGCTTCTTACTGCTATTAATAATATCCCTAAATATAGCCTTATAGCCTATAATAGCCCCTTTATATACAAGGACCTAATATTAAAGCTCTAGAAAAGTATTAGAGTAAAGCAAGCTAAAAGAAATACTACTAAGCGCGGTGTGTTTTATTAAAAAGAGGCTAAAGTTAACTTAGATACCGCGTTTTACACTAATTATTACTATAGGAAGAATTATAACTTTTAATAGTAATAACGCAGGCCCTCTATCTATTATAAGGGCTACTGCTTTATTTATAAGAAGCAAGGGTGCTAGTCCACAAAGCACTCCGCTAAAGAACGTAAGGCGTTATAAAGGCATTAGAATTAATCTAAATTCTATTATAGCAGGCTAATAAAGTAAAAGTAGTAGTAATTCCTTGTTTATATTAAGGGCAAGGATAATAATAGTAATAATCCTAATAACCTTAAGTAATTAATCCTTAAGACTAAGGTAATAATAGCTTTATTAAATAAGACTAAAAAGGATAACTACCCTAATCCTCCTACGGGTCCTTTGTAATTCCTTACTATAGTATTATAAAGGTTAATACTTTTAATAAAGATCCCTAATAGCAGTAAGGTGCTTAAGATGCTTTAAGACTAGTTATTTAAACACACCCTTTATTATAATAATCCCTATAAAGAGCCTTAGTTTAATAATATTTTCCTTGCTAAAGCATGCTATTTAAAAAAGACCTTTAAAGGCATCCTTCCTAACACTAGCGCTATAGGAGTCTCTATAGTTAGTATTACTTAAGCCTAAGCCCTTTTACGCCTGTTTCCCTTACTACAAATTAACTAATTTGCAAGTTAATATAATATTGCCTTTAGCGCTGGAAAAGCATTATTACTAGGTTCTTTAAAGGTTCCTACAGTGCTTAGAGAGATTAAATTCTATGTGCTACTAATAGCAATACCCTTCTTGTTCTTAATTACTAATATAGACTATATAAATGTAAAGCTTAATAACCTAAGGAACCTGCTAATTTAAGGCATAAAAAAGATCCCTATAACCTAATAATAAGGCTATTTATAGTAGGATCTTAAGCTAACTATAGTGGTTGCTTTCTTTCTTATAAAAACGTAACTTTAGTAGCTTTATTAACATTTTAGTTACCCTTTAATTAGAAGACTATAAAAGGTTCTCTATAAAGCTAGTAAGGAATTTAACCTAAAGATCCTGCAAAAGATTACTAGTTTCTGCGAGTAATATTAACTTTATAGCAAGAGCCCTAGCTAATTTAAGTTTACTTTAAAAGATAACTATAAGTTTAATTATAAGATTATTATTAATATCCTCTAAATTAATAGTAAGCTAGTCCTTTATATTATAGATTCTGCTATAGCTTTCTAAGCTACTTGTTTTCTTCAACTAAGGAAGCAGACTACTAAAGACATTTAAGACACTATTAGAGCTTATTAGATTAATAGTTATCTTAGACTGCCTAAATAAATTATTTATAATACTAGAAAGAACTTTACATTAGCTAAATTCTATTAATATACCTAAGGGTTAGTAATTAAAGTTAATAAGGTCCCTGTAGAAGCTTATAATAGCATTAGAAAGGTTAAAAGATATCACGCTCCCCTCTAATATACATATAGCATTATTAAAAGCAAACTTAGAGACTATGTATAGTAAGACTACCTTCTTTAAATAACTATAAAAGCTATTAATAACTCTGCTAGCTTAAACAGCCTTATTCTAATACTCCTTATGTTTAGGGCATATCCACGACTATTATAAAATTTACTACTAGCGTTTTCTATTATTTAACGCGCTAAAGCAATCTATAAAGCTACCTTTAAAGCCTGCAGATTGCTTGCAAAGCGCTAGATTAGTAATACCCTTACCTACTATAATAGGCCTAATACTCTCCTAACCTACTAGATCCCGCTATAATTTAAGGTATAGGTCTAGCGTAAGAAAGGTAGTTAGCAAGGTCCTTATAGACTCTTAGCTATAGAAGGCATAACTTATATAGTAGAGATGCCTTTAGAACTAATAAAATTCAGATTTATTATTATAAAGCTATTCCTATATAATCTAGGTAATTTAGAGATTATAGCTAATAAAAAGACCTTTTCTCCTCTACCTACTAATAAGGATAAAGAGGATTATAATAACTAATTACGTAAACTAACAAAAAGAGTTACCTTTAACCTTCCTAATAAAAGCACTATTAAAAGGCAGCCTATTAAGCAAGGCAGAGGCAGACTATAAAAGACCCCTTTAATTAACTAAGACTTTAAGAAATTAATACTTTAAAGCACTTTGCTTGCTAAAGTATTTCTTATTACAAAAGAAAAAGGAAATCTTGCCCTTGCCTATTAACTCTGCTAGTAAGGCATTATAAAGACTATAGGAGCACCTTTTAAGGCATCCTAGTAGAAGGAACTTAACGCTTTACTTTAGTAAGAAGTCTTCTAACTTAAGATCTATAACGCTAAAAAATATAGCATGTAATATATCTTTAATAGCTATTTTATAGATAAAATTAAAGGCAAAAGCACCCTAGTACTATATAAAAA
Organism: Claviceps citrina; assembly: GCA_018360365.1. NCBI lineage: Eukaryota > Fungi > Ascomycota > Sordariomycetes > Hypocreales > Clavicipitaceae > Claviceps > Claviceps citrina. The sequence continues at coordinate 1,108 of SRQA01000704.1, read as the reverse complement.
ATCATAACTTATAGTACAAGCTTATAATAATACTAGCAAGCAGATAATCTTAACCTAGGCTCCTATAATTTAATAGGTAAGTTAACGGTTAATTATAACTTTAGCCCCTTTACTTACAAAGAGAGATATTTTTATTAAGCTAAGAGATATTACATAAGCCTATGTTTAATCTATTATAAGCCTTAACTATAAGATCCTATGCTAATTACCTAAAGAAGTCAGAGATTAGCATCCTCCTAGTATAATTATAGTAATTATTAAGCCTCTCTATAGAATCCCTAAGGCTAGCACGCACTAGTAGGCAATATACTAGAAGTATTATTGCGAGAAGTTATTTATAATGCCTTTTATATATAACCCTTGCCTCCTTATTAGCAGCTCCGCAGATAAATTTAGTATTATAGGCATATAGACTAATAATACCCTTATCTTAGCTAATTAACCGTTTTCTAATTAAAAAGAAAACAAACTATAAGCTACTAAATTCCTTACTAAGCTAAAGGAGAAGCTTATAATAAACTACCCTCTAATCTTTAATAGTTATAAGCTTACCCTTAATACTAATTCCTTTATTTCTCTTTGCTAAAAAGGGTAGATTAGTAAGCTTTAACTTATTAATAAAAATTTAGAGAAGTACTAGGAGGAATATTATTAATAAAGAGCTTATAGAGTATATATTACTATAATTTATTAACCTAAAGCTGCCTTTAACCTCTCTTCTATAGTATAAAGGCAAGATCTTATAGATAAGGATATTAAATTCCTTAATAAGAGGATTTAGTAGCAAATAAATTACCTAGATTAAGGGCTGTGTTATATTCTAATTAACCTTAAAAGAGCAAATCTCTTTGTTTTTATTAACAGATCCTTTGTAAATAACAAAGACTTTAGCTCTTAGATTAGATACTTTATTATAATTAAAAATAAGGACTTTAGCAAGGCTTAATTTATAATAAAAGGCAATATTATTACGTATAGCTTAACGAAGTGTAAGCGTGTTACACGTAGCGCCCTTGCTTCTAAATTATATAGTATAGTTTAAGGTGCTAATATAGCCTACGTAATTAGCATAACTATTAAGATAATTATAGACTAGCTTAATCTGCCT
>SRQA01000703.1:0-17777 GCA_018360365.1 Claviceps citrina | reverse complement strand
ATACCTTCTTTAAAGCTTTAGAAACCTCCTTTTAAGAGGAGGTATTTATATTACAAGAGATAACCGCTATATAAGCCTCCCTTAGAAGCTTGTAAACATAGCTTAAGCTTAAAGAATACTACAAAGACCCCCTCACAAAGAAGACCCTTAGAGACCTAGCAAAGACCCTCAAAGACCCTCTCACAAAGAGCCCTAGAGACATTATAAAGAACCTTAAAGACCCCCCTAGGAAAAGCCCTCTTTGCCTTTATTAAAAGCTAAAGATTTGCCAGAGGAAGCAGCACCTTCTTCCTCCCCTTAGCAGCAAAGATCCTCTCTTTTCCCCTCTTTAAAGGAATCAGACCTCTCCTCCCCTCTTGCCCCTTACAAAGACCCTCTTGCCCCTTACAAAAACCCCTTAAAAGTCTCGCTTGCCCGTTATAAAGAGCCCTCGAAAGCCCTTAATCTTAAAAAGCCTCTAAAAGAGACCTCTTTTCATCACAAAAAGCTCCCTTTTGCCCCACTTTTAATGATATCAGGACCTTCAAACCCTTTAAAGGATAAAAATCCCCCTCTTTAGCTAGAAAGACCTCTTTTTCTATTATTAAAAGCTAAAGACTTGCTAGAGGAATTACCTTAATCCCCTCTTTTTAAGTTAGACCCTTAGCAGCAGAGATCCCCTCCTTTAGAATCCCCTCCTTTAGAGTCAGATCCCTCTTCCCCTTTTGCCTGTTAGAAAGAACCCTTAAAAGCTTTAAATTCCCCTTAGCAAACCCCCTTAAAAGCTCCTCTTTCCTCTCAGCGAAAAGAGCCTGTTTTTAAGCCTGTTTTTGAGCCCGTTTTTCATTAGCAAAAAGAGCCCGTTTTCAAGCCTGCTTTTAAGCCCGTTTTTCGTTAGCAAAAAGAGCCTGTTTTTGAGCCTGTTTTTGAGCCTGTTTTTGAGCCTGTTTTTGAGCCCGTTTTTCGTCAACAAAAAGAGCCCGTTTTTAAGCCCGTTTTTCATCAGCAAAAAGAGCCCGTTTTCGAGCCTGCTTTTAAGCCCGTTTTTCATGACAAAGAACCCTCTTTTTCCCCCTAGCAAGAAGACCTTTTTCTCCCTTAATAACTTCATCACGAAAGGCTACTTTTCCCCTTGTTTTCCCCTCTGCTAGAAGAGCCTGTTTTTTGCCCTCTTTTTCCTTTATTAGCAAGCAACTTTTCGCTTAGTCTCCCGAGATTACGTTAGCTTGCAAAGAGCCTTTAAAAACCACGAAAAACGCCGTAACCTTTAAAGACTACGTTTTTTATTACCTTTGCCTAAGCTAACCTCCCCGCAAATCCCTTTACTAAGGACAAAAGTAATGCAGAGCTAACCCTTTAACTTTATTAATAACAAATAGATTTAAAGCCTCTAGATTATAAGAAGCTTTAAAATCCCTCTTTTCTAAACCTAACAAAACCCTCTAACAACCCTTTACAAAGCCCTCTAACAAGCCTCTGCAAAGACCTCTAGTTAGAGCTCTTTAGACCCTTTAACTATAAAGACTAAAGCTTTAGAAGCCTATAAGACTAATAAAAGACCCTTTAAAGACCCTTTAAAGACCCCTTAAAGACCTTTAAAATCACAAGGAATTTAACCCTTTACACCCTCGCGAAGACCTTTAAGATTATAAGGAATTCGACCCTTTAAACACACGCGAACGCCACTAATTTAAACCTATAAAAGCCCCTTTAAAAGCCGCTAAATCCGTCACATTTAACCTCTTTAAAAGCCGCCAAATTTGTCACTTTTAACCTCTTTTAAAGCCGTTAAATCCGCTACATTTAACCCTCTTTCGAAGCCGTTAAATCCGCTACATTTAACCCTCTTTCGAAGCCGTCAAATCCGCTGCATTTAACCACAAATTTAACCACGAATTTGACCACTTTTCGTCAAAGGGATCAGCAAGATTCGAAGCTTCAAGCGAGCCAATCAGAGCCTCAGGAAGCTGACCTTCAAGACCTTCAGCAAGCTAACCTTCAAGACCTTCAGCAAGCTGACCTTCAAGACCTTTAGCAAGCTGACCTTCGGACCTTCAGCAAGCTGACCTTCAAGCCCTTCAGCAAGCTAACCTTCAAGCCCTTCAGCAAGCTGACCTTTAGACCCTCAGCTAGCTAACCTTTCTAAAGCTTGCCTAAAAGAATCTAAATATAAGGTATAAGGGATTAACATCACGCCTAGAAAGAAAGGTAACGCAGACTGCATAAAGTCCTATAAAGAAAGGACCCTTTTATTACTTATATTTGTTGTTTTTTATTTATGATTTTTTTTCCTGTTTTTTTATGCTTGTAACGCTATAGCCCTTCCCTGCTTACAACATTGCAGCCCTTCCCTGCTTATAACGCTACAGCCCTTCCCTGCTTATAACGCTATAGCTTATACCTTTGCCTACGATTAGGTTATTTAACCTTAACTACCTACTACATTTCCTATGTTTTTTTATATTAGGTTATTAGATTAGAGGGAACAGTACCTCTAATACTATTATTAGGAAGAAGGTTATATATGCCGTAATATAAGGATTTTAACTATAAAAAGAGAGAATTACTAGTGTTAGAATAATCCCTTATATTATAGGTTAAGATTATTCTATGCTACCTATAGCGAACGCGCTAAGCTAGCAGGCCACGCTGCGGCCCGCTAGCAATACAAGCAAGCATATAACTAATTACATAACCCCCTACGCATAACCTTTGCAGCCTATAACCCCCCCCCTATAAAGGGGGATTACAGGCTGCCTTACTAGATAGAATAATAACTAAGAACAAAACCTTTAACTATTAAACCTAACTAGTACCCCTTGTTACGTACGTAATACCTGTGACTAGATGTCACTTTGATTGACCTGTTTAATCCAACATTAATAAAGTATAAGTATATTATATATAGTGCTCTTGCTTCTAAATTATATAATATAGTCTAAGGTGCTAATATAGCTTATATAATTAGCATAACCCTTAAGATAATTATAAACTAGCTAGATTTACCTAAAATTCCTATAGTCTTATATATAAATTTAAATTTATTATATAAATACCTTATTAAGCTTAGTATTACTAAAGAGAAGTAATTAATAATTAATATTATAGCTTTTTAGTAATTATATAAATATAAAGAAATCTTTAAAATCTACTAGATTAATAGCAAAGATAACCTAGCTAATATAATAATAAAAACCTTACTAAACTAAGCGCTTAAGACTTTTATTAATTTAAATAAAATAATAATTAAGCTAGAAGGTTAGGTAAAGAGAATAATATAAAACCTAGTAGAAGGGTTATTATATAAGTTATTATAAGAGTTATATATTATCCAACCCTTATAATTATAGCTACTTTATTAAGATATATAAACCTTAATTTTATAGCTTATAAAGGCCTTTATTAAGAGTTATAAATCTTAAGTAGTAATATTATAATATATATAATTGTAATAACTTTTATATTTATTTCTTTAGCTATAATTATAGTATACCTTAGGCACTTTTAGGGGATATTAGAATTATATTAAATAGTACTATTAGGACTAAGGCTATTATAGCTATTTCTTTTATTACTTTTTATAAGGACCTAATTAATAAGTTAGGATTAATTAATTATAGATTAAGCGTTTAATACACTTAATAAGGAGGAATTATTATTATTATTATTATATAATACACTAGTTAGCTCCCTAGGGGGCTAATATCTAGAACTTCTACTACTAATTTACATAGGAAAAACCCTAGTATAGGGAGGAAAACCTATATACACTTATTAAGCTATATATACACTTTATTAGGTTTACTAAGGTTTTTATTATAAAAAAAAGTATATTACTTACTAGCTAAGTCTTAGTAATAGTTACTAAAAGTATATATAAAAAGTAAAATTACTTTAAAAAAAGTTTAGATTTAAGTTTATAAAAGGCTTATAATTAGTTATTACTTACCTAAGTATTAGTAAGTATTAGTAGCTTAGCCTTATATTATAATTAAGTACTAGTAAATATAAATAAATAAAAAAGTAAAGTAAATAAATAAAAAAATAAAGGTATACCTAGGAAAATTAGTATAACTTAAGGGTTTTAATAGGGTTTAGTAATAGCTAAGTAAGGGGTTTAGTTTAGGACTTATAAATAGCTTTATATAATTAGTAAGTTAATAATAATTTTCTCTTTAGGTTAGGGTAAGTAATTTAGTAAGTAATTAAGTAATTTAGTTAATTTAGCTAATTTAGCTAATCCCTTTCTTTAAGTATAAAAAGGGAAGGTTTTCTTATAGTTTTTAACTTCTTTTTCCCTTTTATTAATATTAGTAAGATTCTAGTAAGTTATAAACTTTATTAATTCTAGTCTAGCCCCTTGCCTTTCTTATATTACTTTCTCCTAACCTTATTATATAATTATACTAAAAATTAACTTAATATTTATATAAAAAATAAGTTTTACTTTATTTAGTTTCCTTTCTCTCTTATAACTAACCTTATTTTAGTATAAGCTAAATAATAATTATTTATATTTTTTATGTTTTTATTATTATAAGAATCTAAATACTTAGTATTATATATAGTAAGGTAAGTATTTAAATATTATTCTTTATATGACTAATACTAATTTATCTAAGGCCTAGTAAATCCTACTATAAGTATACTTATAGTAGTAAGAAATATTATTAAGTAAGTATTTACCTTATTCTTATAACTTATTCTAAATAGTGCCTAATTAAACTAGCTAGAGTAAAATATTATATATAATACTATAGTTATTAAGCTACTAAAGTTAAGAAGGTAATTAAAAAATAGCTAATTTCTTAATATAAGTCTCCTAAGCTACTAAAATAAGTCTTGCCTAAGTTTTACTATATTTACTAATTTAATATATAATAAGTATAGTATAATACCTTATAAAATAAGGCTATATAGCTAATTAATTAGGAGGATACTATTATTATAACTACTTTAATTTTGCTTTTATTCTTAAGTAACTTAGCTTAGTACTAAGAGAAAATAGCTTTATATTATAAAAATATTACCTTTTATAAGAAAGAGATTTTCTTATATTATAAAAACCTAAAGTTATAATAGTAAATTACTAGTACCCTTAAGGTAGTAGTAGAGTTTACTTATAATAAAAGCTAAAGGTAAGATATTAATATTAATAAAGTAATAGTAATAATATTAGCTAAGCTAGAAATATAATAAGAAATAATAAAAGTATAAAAAAAGGAGAATAAGTAATAAGCTTAAAAGGTATTTAAAAAGGCTTACTTTTAGGTAAAGGTAAAAGTAATAGTAAATATAATAATAATATAGTAATAAGTAAAGGAAAAAAAGAGGCTTAAGGTAAAATAATATACTAAGTACTTTTCTTTTAAAAGATAGTAAAAGCTATATATATAATAGCTTATAGCCTAGTAAAAGGTAAAAAAAAAGAGGGATAAAGCTAAAAAGCCTAAAATACTAGGCCCTTTAGTAAAGCACTTATATAAGTACTTACCTAAAAGTAATAAAAGTACAAGAAGCTAGGGTTAAGGGCAGGGTTAAAGCTAATTTTCCTTTATTTATAAGATTTTTTTTATTTTTTTTAGGTTTTTTTTATTATATATAAGTTAATTTATTTAAGTCTTACTTATCCCTTACTTTTCTAAGACTTAACTACCTAGGTCTTACTTAAGTATTATTTTTAATTTATATAATTATAAGGTAAGTATAATTACTTAGCTTATTATAGCCTTTACTAGCCCTAGGCTAAAGCTATTTACTTTTATAGCCTTTGCTTTTTTTTAGTTTTTATATAACTATAATACTAAGGTAAATTATCCTAATTATTTTATTTATATAAGCTAGTAAGCTATAATAAAAGTAAAGTAGTAATTATTAAGAGTAGTAATTACTTTATATTAATTTCTAAGAGAACTAGGATTTAAATAAATAAGTTAAAGCTTAGTAAATTATAAGTATTTTAAAATAATATAATAGTATATTTCTAAGATATTTTTATAAGAGTAAAGTAAGAAGTCTGCCTTTAGTATATATCTTTTATATAAAAAGCTTATAGCCTAATTCTTTTAGTATATATTTAAATAAAAGTAGTAAACTTATACTTTTATATTACTTTATAAAGAAGTATTACTTTATATATAAAGTAAAAGCTTAGGCTATATTTTATTATTATAAGAGTATATTATAGCTGGTGCTTATATGCTTTATTTTTATTATAGTTTTATTTATTTTTTTAGTTTTATTTAAGTTTCTTTTTAGCTAATAAGTTATTAAGAGCTAGAAAGGAGCGCCCTAGTAATATTATATATACTAGTAAGGGGCGCTTAGGTTATTTATAAGTTTTTTAATTATATAGTAAAGTTATTATTATTATATATATACTATATATTTTATTTACTATATTACTAGACTTTAATTACTTATAATATTTTCTATATTAATAATTAAGATAAAGGTTTAAAGGTAAAATAATAGCCTTAGTCTTAAGTAGTAAAAGAAGCGTAGCCTTATAAGTACTAATAATAATCTAAAGATATTTATTTTGCTTAGTTATAAATACCTTAGCTATACTTTTTATAACCTTACTACTTCTAAACTAAGTATAATAAGAACTTATACTATAAGCTATAATACTTTAAATAACTTAGGTATAAAAAAGCCTTACTTTATAAAGACTATATTTTTATATAAATACTATAAGTATTATTAAGGTAAGCTATTATTACTTTAATTTAGCTATAGTCTTAGCTTAGTATACCTTTTAGTATAATTTCTAGTAAACCTAAATATATAAGAATTAAGCTAATTAAACTAATAATATTATAGTAATACTAAGGTAAACTAAAGTAATATTAAGGTAGTAATAATATATAAAATATATTAGTTTACTTTTTTAAAAATAAAACTTTAGGCTAGACTACCTTAACTATTCTTAATAAACCTTTTATATAAACTTAAGATAATACTAGTTTTTTTTAATAGTTTTTTTATATATAATAATATTTGTATTATTTAAAAACCTAAGGGTTAGGGTAAACTTTATACTTACTAGCTTATTATATAATAATATAATATAAAAAAAAAAGAAAATTAGGAAAATAAAGAAGCCTTAGGGGACCCTAGCCTTAACTAGGTATTTACTAGACTTTTAGTTCTTAAATAAAAGTATTATAAACTTATTAGTAGTAAACCCCTAGGTTTATACTATTATTTAAGTAAAAATACCTTACTATAATATAATATAAAGTAAGTATTACTAGTATATAGTATTAAAGGCTACTAAGATATTTAGCTAAAGAAGTAAAGTAGTCTTACTATAATACTATATTACTTTAATTACTTTCTTTAAAATACTAAGAGTATACTTGATTAATCTCTTTACTTAGTTATTTATTTATATTTTAAGTAATACCTCTTTTTCCTTAGCTATACTAGTTAGCTATACTATTATTACTACTTTTATAATCTTACTAATTATATTTAAAAGAGTAATTAGGCACTATACCCTAGCTTTTTATAAATCTAATAAGGTTTTTCTTAGCTTCTTAAGAATTATTACTAAGCTTTTTTAGTATAAGGCTAGGTAATACCTTAGTTAGTAATATATATTAAGAAGTATAATAAGTATAGCTATTAATAGCTTATTATAGGCCTTAAGAAATCTTACTAGAATTTTATTAAGCCTAGGTGCTTTTTAACTAGCTATAAACCTTATAATTTACTAAATCTCTTTTATATTAAAGTAATTATTAAGTAGGAATATAGTAGAATTTAGGTAATTATTTATATTAAAAGGAATATTATTTATCCTAGCTTTTAAGACTAAGAAAAAATACTTAATAAAGGCCTTTGCCTTAGCCTTATATATTTTAGCTTCTTAAATATTATTTTTATTTTTATAAAAAAGTACTAAAACTTATTAAGTATTAGGTAAAAGGCTACTTCTTAGTCTTGCTTATTATTTAAAGGATTAAAAGCTAGTATAATTAAATAAAGCCTTATAAACTATATATCTTTAGGCATTATACCTCTTTTTAGCTATAATTTAAGATTATAACTTTATTACTTTAGTAGTAATTTATAAGTTTTAGTTTATCTTACTAGCTTTTTACTAATATTAGGCTTAGTAAGCTATAGTAACTATATTTTTTACTTTTTTATTTTATTATAATTACTAAGCTAGTTTTTTATAAACTTTCCTAAGTACTATAAGGTTAGTAATTTTATAAAGCTTATAAGTAATTTATTTAGTATATTTATTAATATTATTAAGGTAGTTAAGGGAGGTTTATATAGCTATTACCTAGAACTAATACTTAGCTTTTATTACTATAAGTTTCTTATTTAGTATTTTCTAAGTATAAGTTACTTTTTAGTTATAAATAAAGTTTATTTTACTATAAATTTATATAAGTTAAGGTATATAGTCTAACTTACTAAAGTTTTCTTTTCTTATAAATTTAATATTAATACTATTAATTACTTATATAAGGTTAATTATATTATGATATTTTCCTTTAGCCCTTTATATAACCTCTTTATATAATATTATAAGTTTTAGTTATTACTATATTATTAGCTTAAGTAAAGTCTTATTTTTAAGTAAGTTTTAGTTATATTTATTTTATAACAAGTAATATAAGTTATTTTTTTTATATTTTAATATATAACTTATATTATATAAGTTATATAAAATCTTAAGTACTTAATATATTTAAAGTTATTATAAGGGTATTAAGCTAGCTAAAGAATCTCTTAATATTACCTTAGGTAGCTTTAGTAGTTAAGAGCTAGGTCCTTAGCTTAAATAGCTTTTTCCTATAGCTTATTACCTTTGTATATAATAATTTCTTATATATAAAAGAGCTACTAGCTTCCCTTATATAGCTTTATTTAGGTAATAATTTAATACTTATTAAAGTATAAAACTTAATTAAAAATAGTTTAATAAATATAAAAAATTAAGTTATATATAATATATATACTTTATTTTATACTTTATTTATTATAAAGTAATTATAAAACTATACTAAGTATACTTTTTTATAGTTAATATACCTAGCTTTAGTTTTATTTTTCTTAGTAAAGTAATTATTTTTTATTAAGTAATAAATACTTAAGTAACAGCTATAATAAAGGGTTACTTTATAGTATAATATAGCTAAACTTATAATACTTATAGTATTAATAAGGGTTAAGTACCTTATTATATAGTTTAATATTAAAGATTTTAGCTTTATAAATAATTTTAATATAATATAAATAGTTTACTATATTAACTTTATTAATTCTAATAATAAGTAATATTTTTATTATAATATTATAAAGCTTATATATAATAATCTTAACTAAGCTAGGGCTATTTAATTCCTTAAGCTAAGCTAAAAACTTTTTATAAAATTAGTTTTTTATAATTAAAAATCCCTTAATAATAATACTAAAAGTATAGTAATTAAAGATTACTTTCTTGCTAAAAGTAATTATTATTTAGGTAAGGTTTTTTGTTGGATGAGCACAGGTAAAAGATACCTGTGGGTTACGCGTAACCGTAGGTAAGAGGTGTGTACACATAAGGGGGTTCTATTTAGTTATATCTTCTAAGAGGAAGCTATCTAAGGGGTCTGTTATGTGCCTCCTTTTATACATGTTAAACTCTGTATGCTCCTATATTTATGTGGTGGTTTATAGTGCGGCTAATCACATTACATGCATCCTTGCTTAGCTAGGCAAAGCCGTAGGCTAAGCTAAGGGTGCTAAGGTTAACCTATAATATGTGTAATAATTCTAACACTAGGAATTCTCTCTTTTTATTGTGAAAATTATTGTAATTATACACAATAGAAGGGAGCTGCTTAAGATATATAAATCTTAAGCATAGCGGCTATAGCTAGTAGATTTAGATACAGAGATCTTAAGTAATGTGGCGGCAGTAGCGAAAAATCCTAGTCCTCTAGCTCTTCTGTGGTAATAATATAAGAAAGGTTAAAGGGTTGTATATATAAAGATAAGACAAAAAGAGAAGGAAAAAAAAGAGTATGTTTTCTAGCATTATAAGATTAAATAATATCCTGTATATTAGATTAATCCTGTGGTTATAGCATGCGCTAAACCTAGCCTTTAAGCTAAATTGTAACTTTGTTATTGTTAATAAGAGCTTTAAGTACACAATTTAGTAATAACTTTGTTATTACGTTAGCTAGGTTGTCCTTCCTAAGGATCTATTAGATCTTAAAGATCTTATGGCGCTTATATAATTGCCTTAGGGCTATAATATTAATTATAAGGCGTTTCTCTTTTGTAGTGCTAAGCTTAATAAGGCACTTATAAAGGGAATAAGAGTTAGTATAAAGGATAAGAGGGATATCAGGCAAAGAGAGCTAGGTTATAATTATATTTAGGGTTATGCTAATCGCGTAAGCTATATTAACACCTTAAACTATGCTATAGAGCTTAGAAGCTAGTGTGCTTTAAATAACACGCTTACACTTTATAGAGCTATATGTGATAATGTTACCTTTGAACATAAACTCTATATTGTTATTATAAAGGGAGCTTTTATTGCTAATTGTAATAATATACCCGATTTGTAAGCTGTGATTGTGGTTATTTGCGAAGGAGCTATTAACAAAGACAAAGAGCTTTAAAGTTATAAGATTAAGTAGTATATAAGTTAATCCTTAGTTTACGTGCTATATTTGCTACTTAATTCTCTTATTAAGGGCCTTAATATTATTAGCGTTAGGTTATTGTTTTTAGGCGGCAGTAGATAAGTTAAATAAAGCTTTAGGTTAGTATATTATTATAATATACGCTCCACAGGCTCTTTACTCTACGTATTCCTTCTAGGCAGTCTCTAAAGAGAGGTTAATTAGCTTAAGTTTAAAGGCTTAACCTTTTTGCTACAGATATATTATAGAATCCATTAAGAGCGTTAGCTTATAACCATTAAAAAGGAGTGTGTTATTTAGCATAAGCTTCTCTTTAGGCTTTGTAGTAAAATTAGCCTTAATTAATTAATCTTCCTTACAGTCAGAGAAAGGCTAGTTGCTAAGGATAAGGGTGTTATTTGTCTACATGCCTACAACACTAAAGGCATTATTAGAAGTAGTAATAAGCATGCAGGGATTATATAAAGAGATTATTATGCTAAGCTTCTTATAGTAGTGCGTAAAGTACATTACCTACTAATATATACTAGCTTCTGCAATGCTATAAAAGGGTCTAATTACTATTATAATTATGCCTTAGGGATACTAGTCTTTAATTTCTCTAGGGAGGTGCGCTAGTATTATGCGATTAAGGGTAGTATTTAACTGCACGTATGCCTAGGTAATATCACGAATCTATATATAAATATCTCTCTTACTAAGCGAAGGGGCAAGGGCTATAATAAGCCTCTAGCTTACGCGTTAGATTATTAGGGATTGCGTTAAGATAGTCTCTTTGCTAGCATTATTATAGCCTTAGATTATAAGGCAGGATTTCTTATATAGTTTATTAGTGCCTTTGCCCTTAATCTCTCTTATAAGGCAGCTCTTAAAGATACATTCTATGCTATATTTATATAGGTTAAAGGGTTTAAAGCAAAAGACATTACAGGCTAGCAAAGCCTTAATTTCCTTGTAGTTAGAGAGCTTAAAAGGCTTGCCTAGGGTTATAATCTTTCCTTATTAGCGTAGATTATTTGCTAGAGCTACGTCTGCCTTTTCTTTAGTAAAGAGGAAGGCTATAATGCCTCTGTACGTAAGGAATACCTTAAAGAACGTAATCTCTATAAAGTCTCTGTTAATTAGAGGGGTTTTTTATAGATATCCGCGGCTTCTCTTTACCTAAGGGGTTATAATCTCTTGTAAGCCTTCTGCAGCTTTATTTTGCTTTAGTATTATAGTGGGTGCTAGGTCTGTAGTTAATTAGACCTTTTTGTTAAGGAATCTAATCTTATAAGGCCTTCCGCAGCCTCTCTTTGTAGGAGGGCTGCTACTAGTGTTAGTTAGTATAGCGCGGTTAGCGCCTTTATTAGTACTATTAGCATAAGCAGTAATGTTATTATTATTATAAGCCTCTAGGTCTACAAGATTAAGTAGTTTAATAATTTAAAGGGCTTCTTCCTTAAGGGATATATTACAAAGGAAGGGCTTAACAAATATAACGCTAAATTAGGCTAGGCTGTAAGGCATTTCTACTATGTATATCTCTCCTTTAGTAAACAAGAGCTTAAAGGGTCCTTACTAGCTATCTTTCTTACGCTAGACCCAAACGTTTAATTATAGTAGGAGATAATAGGTTAGAAAGGTTATAGGTCTATTACAGAGGGCAAGGGCGTCTTGCACTTAACGCTTTGCCGTGGCCTTGCGGGCATTAAATGTGGCCTTATAGATAGCTTTAGCGCGTTATATAATAGAAAAGGAAGGTAGTAAGTTGTGTAATAGGCGCGGGTACGCGCTAAACATAAGGAGGGTTAGCATAAGGCTATTAAGGCTTGTAGAATTATTCACAGCCTTTATAGCTATTTAAAGTATCTTATTAGGTAGCAAGTAGGTTCCTAATTTGCCTTTAAGAATATTATAGGCTCTTTAGAGCGGGCTATAATATCTCTTAACCTTACTAATACTATTATAGGATTTAATAGCGACTTTATTAATATTAATAGCTAGGGATTAGGCGTATTAATAGAATTCCGCTAATGCAAAGTTCTTTCTAGCATTATAAGATATCTAATCTAGCGGGCTAAGATATAAATTAATCTAGTAAGATTAAATAGTATCCTAAACATCCTTTATAGTCTGCTTCTTTAAATCTAAGAAGCGCGTGGCTTAGAAGGCAGTCACAGCATTAACAATATAAAGGACCGGCTTACTATTAATATAAAGGATATCTATAAAGATCTTATAGTTAAAGTTACGGTCCTCTTATAGCGTAAACTTAAACCTACCTAGTCCCTTCTCCTTAAGTTAATATTACTTACAGAATCTCGTGAGTTTTGTAAGGAGGTAAGGGTTAAATTCCTTATTAGCCCGGTTTAAGATCTTTAATAGGCGAGCTACAAAGGGGTAGCTAAATTAGCGGTAAAGCTAACAGAGCTCTTTCTCTGTAAGGTAGAAGGCAACTACTAGCTTAGGCTCTAGATACCACTACAGGTAACCCTATTATTAGGTTACGGGGACCTTTTTAGTCCCTTAGATTAGCATATTCTGTAGATTATCTAGCCTTACGCCTATCTAGTCTATATCTATAATATAGTATAAGAAGGGAGTGTTAGTAGGCAGAACATAAAAGTTAATATCTCTAAGCATAGTTAGCACGCAAAGGACGCCTTTAGAGAGGGCTTTCCCTACTCTAAAGCTAATCTTATATTATTAAGCCTTATTAATCCGTAACTATAGCATTAGGCGCTACAGAGCCTTAACCTAGGGCATCCTAGCTATTAAGACCCCTAAGGCACTAGTATCTAGTAGAATGCTATAGAAAATCTTGCTAGAATAGCATAATTCCGCTATATAATTAGTAGTAATTATATTATTAGTAATATTAGCGGCAATATTAACGTAGGGATCTCTCTAAGAGAGAGCGTAGTATAAAGCTTTGTAATAAAGGAATTTAATAATTTCCATGCCTTTAGGCACTTTAGAAGATAATATAAAGGTCTTAAGGGCATAGGTAAGGAATTATAATATTACAGGGGCATTATTATTAGAGGTATTAGGGTTAGGCTATCTCTAAGGGGTTAGGGAGGACTAGGTAGCAGTAGTAGCTATTATGACTTTGGTCTTGTAGATTACGTTATAAATCTCTTCTAAGTTAAGGCTATTAAGGTTAGAATTATATAATTTTTTAACATTAAGAAGGAATTACTACCACTTTTGGTCTGTGGGCTTGTCACAATACATTAGGAGATAGTTCTAATTAGATCTAGCGTTTTAACACTCTTAAGAGGAATGCTTTATAGACTAGCATCCTTCTTTGCTATAAATATAGTATTATAGGGTCTTTCTTTATTACATACCTTGTAGAGTGCGGCTATAGCTCCGGCTAAACTTGTAGTTAATGTAGAAAGCGGGTGATAATCACGGAGTCTTGTATTTTAGAGTTTTATTATACTAAAGGAATCTGCTGTGTTTAAGGCGTTTATCCTTCTTAGTAATCCTAATAGATTTCTAGATCTTAGTGGTAAGGTCTTTGTATATTAAGCAGCTATTATAGATAGCATGGCTGCATTTAGGGATATTATTAATAGCGGTAAGGAGGGTATTCTACATCTCTATATTGTTAATATAGCTTCCTTAAAGTCCATAGTAGATCTTAAGGATCCGGTTAGCAAGGAGGTTAAGAGCCTTAGTTATGCTCTTCTTAGGGTTCTTAGTTATTACCTTGCGAAGTGTAATGGTCCTAAGGTTTGTCTAGTAAACTTAGCCTGTATTCTAGGTTTTAAAGCGTTTTCTAATAAATTATACTATTTTGTTAAAGGTTATCCCTAGGCCTTGGATGTAGTCCTTATAATATATAGCTATGTTGCCCTTAAGTATTACAGGGAAGGCCTTATAGAAAGTATCCTTAGGGATATTAAGTTAGTCGCAAAGGGTAAGGAATGTGCCGTATTTATTATAAAAGAAGTTATAAAGGTCTCCACTATACTTATTATTATTAGAGTAGACCTTATAGAGGTCTATAATTTTCTTTATAATTGCTACTAATAAATTAATTAATCTTGCGGGCTCCTTATATATTCCTCTAGAGGGTCTCTGTATCTCTAGAGGTAGAAGCAATACCTTAGAGGGATTAGAGGGCATTAGGGTAGATTGTAAAGCTTATAGGTATTCTTGCTTAGAGTCTCTTATAGCTATTATAGGGGGCAGGGAGGAAATCTTTCTAAGAGAGTATAAAACCTCTTACATAGTTTCTTATATAGGAGAGTCAAGGCAGCTTTAAGTTATCTCTATAGGGGGTAGGTGGCTTCTGCCTCTTTCTTCTGTTAATAATTAAGTAGTTTAAGAGGTTTATAAGGTTATAGTCTCTTCCGCTCTAGGGGGTTAAGGCATTAAGGGGGCTAGGGCTATTATCTTAAGTTTCTAGGTAATTAGGCTTTTATTATTTGTAAAGTAAATGCCCCTTCTTTTTAGGAAGATTTAGAGGGCTCCTACAAGGGGTGCTAGGAGTTTCTTATAGGTGTTTTCTAACCATTAGCTAAATTTACTAACAAATTCCAGCTAGAGGGCCTTGCCATAGATATTTTCTACTTCTGCGTTATAGATAAATTAAGTAATTCTGCTAGTAATTTCCTTTTCTAAGCAAAGGGCAGGGATTAGGCAATTAGTCTTCTAAACATACTAATTAAGGTTAATAATATCTTTAAAGCATTCTATAGCTTAGGGAAGGTTAGGGATACTTCCTACTATAGAGTTATTATTATTAGAGTCCGTTATCTTAACTAATTAATTAATTAGTCTATTGTTAGACAGAGGGGTCTTCTATAGTTATTCTTCTAAAGAGGAAGAGCATAATAGTTAGCAAGGGTACAAAATAGCTATCTTTTAGGCGGGCTTAAAGGATTAAGCTAACCTATAATAACAGAATTACTTAAGTATAAAGCAGCTATCTTATAAATAAACTTAGTAGATAAGCTAGTTTATAATAATAGAATTGCCTTAGCATAAGATAGTTATCTTATAAGCAGACCCAAAGAATTAGGCTAACCTATAATAATAAAATTAGCTTTCCTATAGCAATCTTTACTAATCTATAGTCTTATAACCACTAATTAGTATTAGATAAGCATAAGTAAAAGATACCTATAGGTTACGCGTAACTATAGGTAAGAGGTATATACACATAAGGGGGTTCTATTTAGTTATATCTTCTAAGAGGAAGCTATCTAAGGGGTCTGTTATGTGCCTCCTTTTATACGTGTTAAACTCTACGTGCCCCCACATTCACGTGGTGGTTTGTGGTGTGGCTAATTACATTGCGTGCATCCTCGCTTAGCCGGGCGGAGCCGCAGGCTAAGCCGAGGGTGCCGAGGTTGACCCGTAATGTGTGCGATGATTCCGACATTTTTTATATATTTTTTTAATTTCTCTTAGAAAGTTATAACTATATTATTACTTTAAAGTTATTTTATTACTATTATAGTATTAAAGCTAATAGCCTTATTAGTAATTATAATAATTTTATTTAAAAACTATTAAGCTAGTGCTTTAATAATATTTTTAATAATAACTTTCTTATATACCCTAAAGGAAATTAATATAATAATAGCTTAGGTTATTACTTTAATTATATTATTTTTAGTTAGGGCTTTATTAGTAATAATAATTATTTATATTAAAGCTACCCTAAGGGCATTATTAATTATCTTTTTTACTATTTTTTTAATTATTTTCTTAAGGTTTTTTCTAATAAAGTTAAAAAAGGTATTTTCTAAAGTAGCTATATATTTAGTGTATATTTTTACTATATTAATAGCCTAAGAAACTACTTTTTATATACTTTTTAGTACTATTATTAAAATAAAGTTAGTAATTTTATTATATTTTTTTTAAAAATATTTTAGAATTATATTTTATATTAGTATTAATATAGTATTTTTATAGGTTTTTATTATATAATTTTCTTTACTTATATTAAAGTAGTAATAGCTTTAGGTAAGTTTATAATTTTTATTATTTTTATTTATTAGTATTTTATTTATTATTATACTTATACTTTAGTTATAATATACTATTAAAAAGTAAGATAAATAAGTATAGTAATTATAATTCTAGTGTTTTTTTTTATTTTAGAGGCGGTTTTGCGTTAGTATATTAGTATAAGCAAAAACGCGAAAAAGTTTTAACTTTAACCTAATAAGTATATATACACTTATATTATTAGGACTAGAAAGCCATGAGGTTGCCTTAGGCTAATAAGGTCTATTTGCACGAGCGAGCTTCCGTTAGACTTGTGTTATATAATAAGGTTATTCGCTGCGTATAACTACTAAACTTATAGCAAAGACTTAAAGGTATATAATACTTATAATTATATAAGTATAAACCCTTAACTAAACTAAATAAAAGAGAGTAAGAATTAAGACTATTACTTATTATTATATATTTTTAAATAAGTTATAACTTTTTTAATTTTTTACTCTAATATTTCTAACTTATTTATAATAATTTTAATTCTTTTATTTATATTAAACTATTAGATTAAGAAAGTTACTATAGTTTAGACTTATAACTTAATATATAATAGTAATAAAGTTACTAAAAAAGGTATTAAACTTATATAAAAACCTATAGCTATACTTAAAGCTAGTATTATGTTTAAATTATTATTATAACTTATTATACCCTTTATTTAGTAAAAGCTTATAGTAGCTATAAAAAACACCCTTATTAGTAATAATTATAATATTAAAATCTTAATACTTTAAAAGTATATTAATTAAGTAAGGAAAAAGTAATAACTTTAGAAACTCTAAAAACTTATATATAATATTAATAATAAAAAATTACTAAAGGAGAATATATTTATAGCTTTTATTATACTTATTATATATTATTTATAATAAACCTTTATATAAGCTCCCCTTAAGTAGCCCTTTTATAATAACTAAAATATTTTTTAATTAAAGACTTTTATTAATAATTATAAAGTATAATTTATAATAAATTCTTATTAATTTACTACTAACTTTATAAAGGTTTTATATACTAGTACTTACCTTACTAGTACTATAAAGTAATATTAGGCTATAGGAGAAAAGATTTATAAGAATTATATTAAAAATCCCCTTTTATAAACTAACTTTTATAACTAGC
>SRQA01000702.1:0-17777 GCA_018360365.1 Claviceps citrina | reverse complement strand
TTACTCTTTTAAGGTAATTCTCTAGGGAATTAAGGTAAATACTAAAGTCTATAGGGCTTTGCTAGTCTTATTAGTATGCTTTCTTAAGCTATAAGGTAATTTAGGCGTTATAATTTATAAAATCTTAGAGTAGTATAAGAGTCTACTCCTAGAAGCTGCCCTAGTTATTAGTAAAGTAGTCCTACTCCTTTATAGTTTTTTTACTAATAAATTAGTCCTATCTTGCCCTGCAGACTTAGTTTATATTACTAAGGGCAAAAAGGATTTTCTAGTAGTTATGTTAATACTTACGTTTTACTCTAATAAAGGCATAGTTTAGGTTATTAATCTAGATTTTATGTTTTTATAGGTTAGTAGGGTAAGTAAGCTTTATAATATTCCTAACTTTAACTTCTCCTCTTTTACTATTAGAGAAATTATTATAGTATTACTAGTGTTTAGGCAGGTTTTTATATATACTAAGTTGCTAAAGTAATTTCTTTTTCTATTCCTAGAGTTATCTAAGAATCTTAAGCTAGGCAATTTACTTATAAATTACTTGCTTAGTAGTCTTAAGGTCTTAGCTTATAAATAACTTTGTTAGAGTAAGGCTAGAGCTATTATATAATACTAAAGGTAGCGTTTTAGGAGGTGCTAAACATGTATTATTCCCTAATTTAGTCGCAGATTTTATTATAAGTACTATTTCTACTACTAGGTAGCTAGGGTTAAAGCTTAAGAATTATAAAAGATATTATAGCTAGGCAGTAGCAAAAAGGTATATATTATATTATAAAAGGACTTAAGCTTGCTAAGTAAGAATAGTGCGCGCACGCGTTGCTAGATATGCTAGCCGCGTGCGCAAGCCCTAGGTATTAGCTAGGGATTCTCCGTGACGTTGCCGGGCAATCCGGCGTGGCCTGTCTTGTGGGGCCGCACCTTACACTTAGTTTATTTATTTTATTTAACTATTAGTTTACAGGTAAAAAGCTATAAAAAGCCTTTATTTTATCTTAGAGTAGAAACATAGCTTAGACTAGAATTTGCTTATAAATACTAATCCTCTGTCTAATATAATGCCCTCTAGCGCGCTAAATTTTAATTTAATTTCTATATAAAAGGTCTCTGCTAGCTTAGTAATATTAATTATAATAGTAATAGGAAGGAATATAGAATACTTAGTAAATTAGTTTATAATTACTAGGATTAAGTTAGTTTTTTACTTATAGTAAAATGCTTATAGTAATTTTATAATAAAGTCTATTAATACTTTAACCTATAGTTACCTTAGTATTAGAAGTAATTTAAGCTTCCTATATAGCTTATGCTATCTTACTATAATACGCTAATATTTAGCATAACTAAACATATAGTCTGCTACTGCCTCCCATAGGCTAGGCTAGTAGAAATTATATTATAGTAATTTAATTATTTAGTTAACACTAAAGTAACTAGCTAAGGGATTATTATAATATAGCTATAAAAGCTCTACCTATAAGATAGGGTCTTAAAATACTACTACTTAGTTATTATATATTAGAAGGCTATATATATTATATCTTTATATTCTAGTATTTCCCCTTCCTTTTACTGCCTCTTAGGCCTAGCTACTTATCTAAAGGTTTTAGTTATAGTCCTAAGCTATCTTTAGTAGCTAACCTAGTAACTTATTTATAGTATAGTTATATAAATCTAGTAATATAATAGCTGCCTAGATTTTGTGTGATTTAATACTAAAAATATATCTTACTTTAGCTACAAATTTATTAGCTACTAGCTTATGCTTTACTAGTATCCTAGTAGCTACCTTACTTGTCTAGACCTTAAGATTATAAACTAAAGTATTTTCCTCTCCTAAAGGCATCTTACTATATTACTACTAATTCCCTATAACTAAAGTATTTTTCTTTTTTAAAGGCATCTTACTATGTCTTCTCTTAAGTATTATAACCCCTTCTACTTCTTTTATAAAATATATCTCTTTAGGCTTATTAGCCTCTTTACTACTTAGGGTAAATAAAAACTTCTTTTATAAGTTAGGCAGTAGCTTTAAATTTATTAGCATTTTACTATTATAATTTAGCTATTTTAATAGTGTATTAGTAGGGTTACTTTTGCTTAGTTTATATTTAATAATAAAGTTAAAAGGTAATAGAAATATATACTATTATGCTTGCCTACTATTTAGCTTTAGTAGCCTTATAAAAGTTTAAAGGTTATAGTAATTTAATAGGACTTTAACTAAATTCTTTACCCCTTTAATATAGTGTTACTAGTGTTTAAATAACTTAACTATTATAAAGAGCTTTTAGTTAGTAGTATTATAATTTCTTTTTATATTTATAAACTTCTTTAACTAAAATGCTATAGGGTAGTATTGCCTATTATTATTTAGTTATAAGATAATACTAGCTATTATAAAGACTAAAGCGTTTGTTTTAATCTAGACCTACTTATTAGGGTTATAGTAATAAAGGAGAGGGGCCTCCTAGAAGGCAGCTTTTAGCTATATAAACACTATTTTTTTAGCTAGTCTAAATTAGAAAGTGCTCTTTTATATGCTATTCTAGCTGCCCTTTATAAGTGTGTTTAAAGGTACTATAATACTAGAGTATTAGTGTATAAAGTATTAGTAAAAATTATAAAATCTAAGGAATACTTATATATCCTAAAAGCTCTTTAGCTCTTACTAATCTTATATAGTCTTAACCCTTTTAGGGTCTATTAAAATACTAGTAGTTAATAAAATAAATCCTAGGAATTCTACTAAGTTTTAGTAAAAGGTATACTTAGAAGGTTTTGTGTATAGCTCTGCCTCTCTTATGTATTTAAGGACTTATTTAATATGTTTTATATATATTTCTTAGGTTTTAAAGAAAATAAGAATATTATTTAAATACACTATATAAATAGTATTTATTAGTCTATAAAGAGCTTAGTAAATATAATTTTAAAATATAGCTAGGGTATTAGTAAAGCTAAATAGTATAATAAGGTATTTAAAGTGTTTATAGTAGGTTTAGAAAGTAGTCTTTTACTTATTACTAGCTTTTATTTAGATCTAGTAGTAGGTGTCTTTAATATTAATTTTAAAAAAGTATTTTATACTCTAGTAGTAGTTAAGGATCTCTAAAATAAGGGGTAAAGCATAGTAATTCTTAAGTGTAATCTTATTAATTTCCTAGTAGTCTATGTAAAGTTAGAGTGTTCTATTTTTCTTTAGGATAAAGAGAATTAGTGCACTTATAAGGCTTTTTAAGGGTTTTATACGCTCTTTTGCTAGGTTATCTTAGATATAGTTCTAAAGCTTCTTAAGTTCTGCTTATAAGAGGGGGTATATAAAACTATATAAAGGTATAGTGTCTAGAAGGAGGTTAATAGTATAGTTTATTTCCTTTTAAGATAATAGTAATCTAGCCTTATTAAAGGTAAATATATCCTAAAACTCCTAGAGTTTGTTTAGGATAGTATTAGCGCTACTAAAAGTATTACTAACTTTTTTATCTCTAAGGGGAATAAAGCTATTAAGGGATTTTATAGTAAATACTATTATTTCTTATTATAATTTCTTAGCAAAATAATAAGGGGTTAAAATCTTTAACTTATCTTAACTAAGCTTAAATTACTACTCTTAATTATATAAAAATAAGTATACTTATTCCTTTATAAGGGTATATATTCTAATTAATATAAGACTTCCCTTAGGTTTTAGGTCCCTATTAATAGTAATATAGTTAATAGTAAGGTCTCTCTCTTAACCCCTTAAGTCTTTTAGGGTAAGTAGTATATAATACACCCTATATTAAGGTATTATAAGATTCCCTATAGCCTTAAGGAAAGGGGCTATTGCTTAGGCTTTTTTTAGTTAGTATTATTACGCAAACTTAATGCTTATAATATTAATGTTAGAGTAACTGTCTAGGTTTACAAACGTTTTAGTAGTATTTTACCCCTTTATAAATACTAGAACACAAAATCTATATCCTATAGGTATTTAGGTATTAGTAGCAGAGGTTAGGGTATTTACCTTTGCTACTAGTAGTTTTCCTAGTCTTTTGCTAGCTTATTATAATAGTAAGTAATATAGCTATTATTACTATAATTATAGTAGTAGCGGTTATCTAGTTAATTTAGCTTGTTATAAACCTTATCCTTATTAGGCTCTATAGTAGGGCTTTTAATAAAGGCTTACTATTATAAGTATTTTAATTAGTAGTTTTATTATTATCCCTTTTGCTAGTTATAATCCTAGGAATTAGTGTCTTTTTGCTTATTTTTAAAAAATAGCATTGCCTTCTAGAATTATTATATAATTATTATAACTTCCTTATGTGTTTTACTAGTAATAAAGGTGTGTAAATTTATATAGTTTTATAGTTTAGGCTATAGTTTTGCAAAGAAGGTAAGAGCCTAGGACTTTTTGCTTACTTTTTTAAGGTAATTCTCTAGGGAATTAAGGTAAATACTAAAGTCTATAGTGCTTTGCTAGTCTTATTAGTATACTTTCTTAAGCTATAAGGTAATTTAGGCGTTATAATTTACAAAATCTTAGAGTAGTGTAAGAATCTACTTCTAAAAGCTACCCTAGTTATTAGTAAAGTAGTCCTGCTCCTCCATAGTCTTTTTGCTAATAAATTAGTCCTATCTTGCTGTGAGAGACGTCGTGGCTAGGCAGTAGCGAAAAGGTGTATATTGTATTATAAAAGGACTTAAGCTTACTAAGCAAGAATAGTGCGCGCACGCGTCGCTAGATATGCTAGCTGCGTGTGTAAGCCCTAGGCATTAGCTAGGGATTCTCTATAACATTACTAGGCAATCTAGCGTGGCCTGTCTTATAGGGCCGCACCTTATAATTACCCCCCTACTTTTAGGCTAGGCTCCTAAATAGCTTTACTAGCTATCTAACACCTCCTTACTAGTTGCTATCCTATAGCGTTATAACAAATAATAATAATAATATAATATGTTAGATTACCTAGCATATAATATATAAGTATAAAGTCTGCTCTCTTTTGCTACCTATTCTGTCTTATAACTATTATACTTTTATAATACTATTTTCTTTTCTATATTCACACTTGCGCTCCTGTCTAAACTTCCTACTAATTTGCTAGTTAATTACTACTAATATTATAGCTTTACTCTTAAAAGAATATGCCTGTATATATTATGCCTTGTGATAGTATTAGGCTTTGCCTAATGTGGGGCCGATGCGGGTGCGCATTAGTGGTTATGCGCACCTTGCCTTGCGCGTAGGGCTTACGTATAATAATAGGGGGGTATTTATAGTAAGGGTATAAAGGGGGCATAATAGGGTCTTTATGTTACCTTTCCTTCCTTTTTCTTTATATTTTTTAATAGTATTCTAATGCCTATTAGTAGTAGTAATAGGGCTAGTTTATAATATTTAAAAAATATTCTCTAGCCTTATGTTTCTTTTAGCTACTAAAATAAGTTAATATACCTTTAAATATAAATACAAACATATAGGCTAATAGACCCGCTTCTCTTATAGTAGAAGATATAATAGTAATTCTTAACTATATTAATATAACCCTAACTACATAAGGTAATACCCTTATAGCTATATAATAGCGCTTTAATACTATATAGGAGTAGGAAGATACTACTATAGCTATAATTTAGGCTACATAAGCTACTGCTAACTATATAATCTAATTTATTACTACTACTACCTTAGCTATATCCCTTCCCTTACCTACTAATATAACCCTTTCTTTTAGGGTAACTAACCTTCCTTTACCTCTTACTACGCTCCTAGTCTACTATAAGCTAATTCTAACTAGCTCTTCTTATAATAATAAATAATCTACCTTTAATGCCTAGCGCTTCTTTATAGTATATAAGCTATAAGCAGATTATAACTTTATTAGTTTTGCTATAGACTAGTAGATATTTATTTACTAGAACCTCTTATCCTTTATTTAGGCTAAGGTTGCCTTATTCTTTAAGAAGGGGGATTTTATTTACTATAACCTAGCTGCCTTTCTAAACTATTTCTCTAAGCTTTACTCTAATCCTTATTACTATAAGATAGCCCTTACTAAACTTAACTAGATAAAGCAGGCTAGTAATAAATCCTTCTTTATTTTCTTTATTTGCTTTAAGTAGAAACTCTCCCTTACTAGTAGCATAAGCTAAAATAATAAGGTCTGTCTTACTAAGCTATACTATATGCTTAATAAGCAGATGTGTAGCATGTGTGTTAGCTATAGTATTTTTTATAATAGCTATAATTGTTGATTCGTACACAGGCGAATTAATAACAAAGGTATAAGAAATAACAAGCAATACGCGCGCAAAAGGAAGTACTAGGATTCTAGTTAATATTATTTATATTACTATCTAGCTAGCTAAGTAGGAGGCCTTTTAGTGGTTTTCGTAATGCGTAAAGTTGTGGGTTATGTGACTAGCGCACTAGCTACCTATCCAAGGCAAGCTTGGATATAGCTAATTAGGGTGCGCTAGGTCTATATTAACCCGACCTATTGCGTTAATATTAACACTAGCACTCTTCTCTTTTTATGCCGGAAATTAACGCAACACAAAGAGCCTCTAATCCCTCCCTGCTAAATATATTAAACACTTAGCTAATTAAATCTAATCTCTTAATTAAATCCTTACATAAAGTAATAAAGGAAATAGTAATAGTTATTATAATATAATAAGTACTAATTAGTATAACCTTAATATCCCTAAAACACACATAACACACTGCGGTTATAGCTAAAGAAATAAATATAGAAGTTATTGTAATTATATATATTATAACGCTGCTGCTTAAGATTTATAACTCTTAATAAAGGCCTCTGCAGGCTATAAAATTAAGGTCTATATATCTTAATAAGGCAGCTGCTATTATAAAGATTAAAGTATATATGCTTCTTATAATAACTCTTATAATAACACTTCTAGTAAGTCTTATACTACTCTTTTTACCTAACCTTTTATCCTAATTATAATCTTATTTGTATTAATAAGGGTCTTAAGCGCTTAGTTTAGTAAAGTCTTTGTTATTATATTAGCTAGGTTATCTTTGCTATTAATCTAGTAGATTTTGAAGATTTCTCTACGTTTATATAATTACTAAAGAGCTATAATATTAATTATTAATTGCTTCTCTTTAGTAGTACTAAGCTTAATAAGGCATTTATATAGTGAATTTAAATCTATACACAGGATTATTAGAATTTCGGGCAGATTAAGCTAGTCTGTAATTATCTTAATAGTTATGCTAATTATATAGGCTATATTAGCATCTTAAACTATACTATACAATTTAGAAGTAAGGGCGCTACATGTAATATATTTACACTTTATTAAGCTGTACGTAATAATGTTGCCTTTTATTATAAATTAAGCCTTGCTAAAGTCCTTGTTTCTAATTATAATAAGGTATCTAATCTAAGAGCTAAAGTCTTTATTATTTATAAAGAATCCGTTAATAAAAATAAAGAGATTTGCTCTTTTAAGGTTAATTAGGATATAACACAGCCCTTAATCTAGGTAATTTATCTACTACTAAAGCCTCTTGTTAAGGAATTTAACATCCTTGTTTATAAGATCTTGCTTTTATGCTATAGAAAAGAGGTTAAAGGTAGCTTTAGGTTAATAAATAATAGTAATATACGCTCTATAAGCTCTTTGTTAATAATATTCCTCCTGGCGCTTCTCTAGATTTTTATTAACAAGTTAAAGCTTACTAATCTACCCTTTTTAGCAGAGAGAAACAAAGGAATTAGCATTAAGGGTAAGCTTATAACTATTAAAGATTAGAGGGTAGTTTATTATAAGCTTCTCCTTTAGCTTAGCAAGGAATTTAGTAGCTTATAGTTTATTTTTTTCTTAATTAGAAAACAGTTAATTAGCTAAGATAAGGGTATTATTAGTCTACATGCCTACAATGCTAAATTTATCTACAGAGCTGCTAATAAGAAGGCAAGGGTTATATATAGAAGGTATTATAAATAACTTCTTGTAATAATACTTCTAGTATATTACTTACTAGTGTGTGCTAGCCTTAGGGATTCTATAAAGAGGCTTAATAATTACTATAATTATGCTAGGAGGATACTAATCTCTAACTTCTTTAGGCAATTAGCATAGGATCTTATAGTTAAGGCTTGTAATAGATTAAACATAGGCTTGCGTAATATCTCTTAGCTTAATAAAGATACCCCTCTTCGCAAGTAAGGGAGCTAAAGTTATAATTAACTATTAACTTACCTATTAAATTATAGGAGCCTAGGTTAAGATTATTTGCTTACTAGTATTATTATAAGCTTGCACTATAAGTTATGATTTTTTATATAATACTAGGGTGCTTTTGCCTTTAATTTTGTTTATAAAACGGCTGTTAAAGATACGTTATATACTATGTTTTTTAGTGTTATAAGTCTTAAGTTAGAAAACTTCTTACTAGAGTAGAGTATTAAGTTCCTTCTACTAGAATGCCTTAAAAGGTGCTCCTATAGTCTTTATAATACCTTGCTAGTAAAGTTAATAGGCAAGGGCAAGATCTCCTTCTTCTTTTATAGTAAGAAACGCTTTAGTAAGTAAAGTGCCTTAAAGCATTAATTTCTTAAAGTCTTAGTTAATTAGAGGGGTCTTTTATAGTCTGCCTTTGCCTTGCTTAATAGGCTGCCTTTTTATAGTGTTTTTATTAGGAAGGTTAAAGGTAACTCTTTTTATTAGTTTATATAGTTAATTATTATAATTCTCTTTATCCTTATTAGTAGGTAGAGGAGGAAGGGTTTCTTTATTAGCTATAATCTCTAGATTGCCTAAATTACGTAGAAATAGCTTTATAATAATAAATCTAAATTTTATTAGTCCTAAAGGTATTTTTATTATATAGGTTATGCCTTCTATAGCTAAGAGTTTATAAGGACCTTGCTAACTACTTTTCTTACGCTAAACCTATACCTTAGATTATAGCAGGATCTAGTAGGTTAGGAGAGTGTTAGGCCTATTATAGTAAGTAAGGGTATTACTAATCTAGCGCTTTGCAAGCAATCTGCAGGCTTTAAAGGTAGCTTTACGAATTACTTTAGCGTATTAAACAATAGAAAACGCTAATAGTAAATCCTATAATAATTATAAATATGCCCTAAACACAAGGAGTGTTAGAATAAGGCTATTTAGGCTAGTAGAGTTATTAATAGCTTTTATAGCTATTTAAAGAAGGTAGTCTTGCTACATATAGTCTCTAAGTTTGCTTTTAATAATACTATACACACATTAGAGGGGAGCGTAATATCTTTTAACCTTTCTAACGCTATTATAAGCTTCTATAGGGACCTTATTAACCTTAATTACTAACCCTTAGGCATATTAATAGAATTCTACTAATATAAAGTTCTTCCTAGTATTATAAATAATTTATTTAGGTAGTCTAAGATAACTATTAATCTAACAAGCTCTAATAGTATCCTAAACGTCTCTAGTAGTCTGCTTCCTTAGTTTAAGAAAACAGGTAGCTTAGAAAGCTATAGCAAAATCCATAATATAAAGAACTAGCTTACTATTAATTTAGAGGATATTAATAATAATTTTATAATTAAACTTATAGTTATTTTTTAAAGTAAACTTAAATTAGCTAGGGCTCTTGCTATAAAGTTAACACTACTTGCAAAAACTAGTAATCTTTTGCAGGATTTTTAGGTTAAATTCCTTACTAGCTTTGTAAAGAACCTTTTATAGTCTTCTAATTAAAGGGTAACTAAAACGTTAATAAAGCTAATAAAGTTATATTTTTATAAGAAAGAAGGTAACCACTATAGTTAGCTTAAGATCCTACTATAAATAACCCTATTATTAGGTTATAGGGATCTCTTTTATGCCTTAAATTAGCAGGTTCCTTAGGTTATTAAGCTTTATATTTATGTAGTCTATATTAGTAATTAAGAACAAGAAGGGTATTACTATTAGTAGCATATAAAATTTAATCTCTCTAAGCACTATAGGAACCTTTAAAGAACCTAGTAATAATACTTTTCTAGCGCTAAAGGTAATATTATATTAACTTGCGGATTAGTTAATTTATAGTAAGGAAAACAGGCGTAAAAGGGCTTAGGCTTAAGTAATGCTAACTATAGAGACTCCTACAGCGCTAGTATTAGGAAGGATGCCTCTAAAGGTCTCTTCTAAATAGCATGCTTTAGTAAGGAAAATATTATTAAACTAAGGCTCTTTATAGGAATTACTATAGTAAAGGGCGTGTTTAAATAACTAGTCTTAAAGTATCTTAAGCACCTTACTACTATTAGGGATCTTTATTAAAAGTATTAACCTTTATAATACTATAGTAAGGAATTGCAAAGGACCCGCAGGAGGATTAGAGTAGTTATCCTTTTTAGTCTTATTTAATAAAGCTATTATTACCTTAGTTTTAAGGATTAATTACTTAAGGTTATTAGGATTACTACTATTATTATCCTTACCCTTAATATAAGCAAGGAATTACTACTACTTCTACTCTATTAGCCTGCTATAATAGAATTTAGATTAATTCTAACGCCTTTATAACGCCTTACGTTCTTTAGTAAAGTGCTTTATAAACTAGCACCCTTACTTCTTATAAATAAAGCAGTAGCCCTTATAACAAATAGAGAGCCTGTGTTATTACTATTAGAAGTTATAATTTTTCCTATAGTAATAATTAGTGTAAAACACGGCATCTAAGTTAACTTTAGCCTTTTTTTAATAGAATACACTACGCTTAGTAGCGTTTTTTTTAGCTTACTTTACTCTAATACTTTTCTAGAGCTTTAATATTAGGTCCTTCTATATAAAGGGGCTATTATAAGCTATAAGGCTATATTTAGGGATATTATTAATAGCAGTAAGAAGCGTGTTTTATATATTAATTTTATTATTTACGTGGCCTCTAGTCCTATAATAGAGAGAGATAATCTTATTAGAAAGGAGGTTAAGGGCCTTAAGCATACTCCTTTTAGGGTTTTCTCTTATTACCTTATATAGTGTAATTATATAAAGGTTATTATAATAAAGCTAAGTAGTGTTAATAGTTTTAAAGTAGTTTTTAATAAATTTAACTATTTAAGTAAAAGTTATGCCTTTACTAAGGAGAAAGTCCTTATAATATATTAAAGCTTTTTCTTTAAGTATTATAGGAAATGCCTTGTAAAAGAGGGACTCTAGGAGGTTAATTTGCTTATAAAGGGCTTAGAAGGTTTTTAGCTTATTATTAAAGAAGTTATATATCTCTCTACTATATTTTTCCTTATTAAAGTAAATCTTATAAAAGTCCATAATCTTCTGTAATGCTATTACTAAATCTAATTCTAGTAGGGAGTAAAGTAAAGGATAAAAACGCTTATAAGATCTCTAATAATTAAGGTTATTAGCAGGTGCGGTAGCACGTTACTACTATCCTTATTAAAGAGCGTTTCCCTTAGGCCTTTATTATAATAGTAAATCCTATATCTAAGCTGCTTTAATGCCTAGGTCTAGAATTAACCCTTAGGGCTATTATTAAGTAGGCTTATAAGATCTCCTATTAAAGTTAGGAAGGCCTAGGGGAGCTAACTAGATAGTTAGTGCTAAATTTAGGGCCTGCCCTAGGTCTTAGAAGTTCTTATAGGTCCTCCTATTAAAGTTAGGAAGGCCTAGGGGAGCAGACTATTATGTTAGTTCTTGCCCTAGGCCTTAGGGAGGCCTATAAGGTACTGCTTCTGTTACATATAAATATCCCTACTAATCTGCTATACTAACTATAGCGGGAGGCTAGTTTAGTTTATAGAAGCTCCTAGTAAGGCTAGGAGGATTAAGGGAAATATTACTTAGTCCTTACTAAGGGTTAAGTTAACTCCCTTAGTAGTAGTAATCTTCTAGGTTTTGTAAGAGCTTGTAGTTACCTATAGGGTTATAACCTATTATAGGATTTAATACCGCTAGCTAGTATTATAGGGATTTAGGGAGCCTAATCTTATAGGGTATTTAGGGGGGTTTTTTATAACCCTGCTAATTCCTAGGTTATGCTATAGGGAAGGTGGTTAAAGCAAACAAAGGAAGAGGGGAATTCCTTATAAAGTAAAGATATAAATAATTCTTTAGTACTACTCTTTACTATATCTAGGAAGGTAATTCCTAAAGCTATTAATATAGGGTGCTATAGTAAGAGGGAGGATAGTTACTATGCCTACTTACTAGTAAACGTAATCTTAATTATAAGGGATATAATAACTCTCTATTAGGATCCCTTAGTCTAGTCTTAGCTTGTATTACTATTATAAGCTTACTAGTAATAAATAATTAGTCTAATAGGAAGTAAATATTACGTTTTTATAGGAAGTTATAAAAAACATAAATAACTTTAGTGTTCCTATGTTTAAAGGCTTCTTTAGTCTAGTTTATAAATTAGTCTGTAAGCTTTTGCTAAAGGAGCTTACTAGAGAGGTCTTTAGTCTTAGCTTTTATAATAAAGAAAGCGATTTAACTATATATTTTAGTACTTATAGCCTTACTAAGATTAAAATCTAATAGGTTAAGCTTATACTAGTCTGCTATAATTACTCTTCTATATATTAATAGGATCTAAGGAAGCTTTAGGATCTTATTATTAAGATTAACAAATTAGGGGCTTTATTTACCTATAGATATATGTTATATTTAGTAGTAAAGAGAATAGAAATCTAATAGAAAAATAGTAAAGCAGGTGGTAGGGCAGGTAAAAGGGTGGAAATCTATAGTAGTTATTAGTCTAGACTAATAGATTTAATTAAATTAAGGGCTTAATAAATCTTGTAATAAACAAGAGATGTAATAATTCCTCTAATAGGCGTTTAAGGCTAGAAAGAGGAAAAATTATACCTATTAAAGCAAGTAGTATAGTACTATAGCAAGCTTCCTTTCTTAGCACAAAATAGCTTTGTAAATAAACCCTAAAGAGCTTCCCTAAAGGGGATAGATTAAATCTATTTATAATCACGGAATTATCTCTTTTATATTACTTCCTTTGTTTAGTAGGATTAACTCTACTAATTTCGTGAAAAATTAGCTACTATAAGCAGAAACTAGCATTCTATAGGATGCGTGAATCTAGCTAATCTGTGGTGTAATTACTACTAATTAGTATTAATTTGTATACAGGCGAATTAATAATAAAGGTATAAGAAATAATAAGCAATGCGCGCGTAAAAGGAAGTACTAGGATTCTAGTTAATATTATTTATATTACTATCTAGCTAGCTAAGTGGGAGGCCTTTTGGTGGTTTTCGTGATGCGCAAAGTTATGGGTCACGTGACCGGCGCACTAGCCACCCATCCAAGGCGAGCTCGGATGCGGCCAATCAGGGTGCGCCGGGTCCACATTGACCCGACCCGTTGCGTTGATATCAACAATAATACTACTATAAAGTAATACTGCGCTATTACCCTAGACCTTAAGACCTCTGTGCTTAAGGATTACTTCTACACTAAGTATCTAATAAATCCTCTAGCCTAGCATTACTATACTACTAACTATAAGGAGGATATAGCTATATCTAGGGTAAATACTATAGGGACCTAAGGTAAGGGTAGGAAGAAAAAGAAGCTAAAGGCTAAGAATATAGCCTTGCCCTTTACTTAGGTATAAGCTAAGTAAGTAACTAACTAGGAGATAGTATATTACTAAGAGTCTAGTGCTTACTTACGCTATAAAAAGATAGGTTATATAGCTTATAACTACTCCCTCCTTCCCCCTTTTTAGCCTAAGGTTTGTATTTAGTAGGCTATTACTAAGGCTAATAACTATAAGTATAAGAAGGAGGAGGAGAATAAGATAAGAAAAGACTAGCCCTTATAGCAAGTCTTATATAAGGGCTTCTAGGCTTTATTATATAGCAAACTTTAGGTTAGAAGGAGGTAGAGTTAATAAAGTATAATAAAATTTATAAATATATAAATTACCTAGTATTTTTTATTCCTATTCTCTTTAACTTATTTTTTTTTATAAACACCCTAATTAACTATAGCTATAAGTACTATAGTACTATTAGTAAGTTTACTACTTAATAGCTAGGCCTTAAGCTTATCTAGCTGCCTTTAAGGCGCTAGGTAAGGACTACTATTAAGGTTTAATAGCAAGAATAATAAGCACTTAAGAAGGAGTTTAGTATTACTTACTTTACCTATGCTATAATTAATATTAATAGCTAGCAGTTATTTATCTGCCTTTATATAGTCCTAGGCCTTGCCTAGGATATAATCTTTAGCCTACTATAAATAAAATACTATAATATTACCCTCTATACTACTTAGCAGGAGCTAATAGTAGGTATAGCAGAAGGCCTTATAGTGTAGGAGTCCTTAAGTTATGCCTAAGGCAAGGCTATATAAGGCATAATAGGGTCTGCCTTTATAGCTATAGCTAAGCAGGCTTACTACCTTTAGGATATAATTATTTAGTTTATAAGCACTAGCTTATGTAAGTTAATATCTATCCTTTAGGTTACTACGCCTAAGTTATAGCCTAAGGACCCCTATATAGCCCTACTAGCTAAGCTTTATAACTTTACTAATCTCTTTAATAAGTCTAAGGCAAATGCTCTCCTACTCTATTATAGTACCTTAGACTACTATATTTGTTTTTATAAGTCTCCTAATAAGTCCCTCCCCTTTCTCCCTTAGGGCTTATTATACTCTATGCCTTAGGACTAGTTGCTTAAACTCTAGCAGTAGCTTATAAAGCTCTTAGATAAGGAATAAATCTAAGCTAGCTTTTCTTTAGTAGCTACTCTAGTCCTCTTAGTTAAGAAAGCTAGTAGGGGCTAGTAGTTTTATGTAAATTACTATACTCTTAATAAGATTATAAAGTAGGACTACTACCTATTACCTTTTATTAAGGAAACCCTTTACTCTCTAGCCTATATATAATAGTTTACTAAGGTAAATGTTTAGGCAGCTTTCTATAAGCTATAGGTTGCTAAGGGGGATAAGGCTTTTATAGTGTTCTAGACGTAGTTTAGGCTATTTAAGTAGCTTGTCTGCCCCTTTAGCCTAGCAGGTGCGCCTGCTACTTTCTAGCGTTATATTAATAACGCCCTTAGTAATGCTCTTAGCAACTTTATTATAGTATACTTAGATAATATTTTAGTTTATTCTAGTGGCTTAAGGCGTGACTATTTACAGAAGGTTTATGTAGTTTTTAGCTGCCTATAGGTAGCAGGCCTCTACCTTAACCTTAATAAGTCTGTCTTTACTACCTAATAGGTCTACTACCTTAGGTATATTATTATAGTAGGCAAGAGTATATGCCCTAACCCCGCTAAGGTCTAGGCTATTTAGGACTAGGCAGCCCTAATAAAGCTACAAAGTATATATAGCTTCCTTAGTTTTGCGAATTTTTACTATAATTTTATTCTAAATTTCTTCTAAGTTACTAACCCCCTTTATAATCTTACAAAAAAGGGTGTCCTCTTTATTTAGGGGCAGTGGGAGGCCTACGCTTTTAATAAGCTTAAGCGCCTTTTTATCTTAGACCTAATCCTAGCTTAATAGGACCCTAACTAAAATATAATAGTTAAGGCAAACTACTCTAGTGTTACCCTTAGTAATTACCTCCTCTAGCTCTAGACAAATAGTATTTAGTACCTTATTGCCTACTACTTAGCCTAGCTAACCCCCCCTTAGCGAAACTATACTATTTATAATAAGAAGCTTCTAGCTATTATCTCCTACTTTAAGGCATAGTTAGCTAAGCTCTAGGGTATCTCTAAGCCCTTTACTATCTATACTAACTATAAAAGCCTTAAGTACTTTATAACCCCTAAAATTATAACTAAGTATTAGGCTTACTAGGCTAAGACACTCTTATAGTATTATTACTACCTATAGTACTAACCTATATAGCACTAGTAATATGCTAATGCGCTTTCCTAATAAGGCTAGGATAAGGTAAGGCTAACCCTATAGTATAGCTACCTCCTTTAACCTTTATTTATTTATGTTAATATCAACGCAACGGGTCGGGTTAACGTGGACCCGGCGCATTCTAATTGGCCGCATCCGAGCTCGCCTCGGATAGGTGGCTAGTGCGCTGGTTACATAACCCACAACTTTGCGCATTATAAAAACCACTAAAAGGCCTCCTACTTAGCTAGCTAGATAGTAATATAAATAATATTAACTAGAATCCTAGTACTT
Organism: Claviceps citrina; assembly: GCA_018360365.1. Classification (NCBI taxonomy): domain Eukaryota; kingdom Fungi; phylum Ascomycota; class Sordariomycetes; order Hypocreales; family Clavicipitaceae; genus Claviceps; species Claviceps citrina. The sequence continues at coordinate 1,628 of SRQA01000702.1, read as the reverse complement.
TCTTTTGCGCGTGCATTACTTATTATTCTTATACCTTTGTTATTAATTTGCCTATGTATAAATCAACACTAATTAGTGGTAATTACACTACAGATTAGCTAGATTTACATATCCTACAGAACGCTAGTTTCCGCTTATAGTAGCTAATTTTTTATGAAATTAGTAGAGTTAATCCTACTAAACAAAGGAAGTAATATAGAAGAGATAATTCCGTGATTACAAATAGATTTAATCTATCCCCTTTAGGGAAGCTCTTTAGGGTCTATTTATAGAGCTATTTTGTGCTAAGAAAGGAAGCTTGCTATAGCACTATACTGCTTGCTTTAATAGGTATGATTTTTCCTCTTTCTAGCCTTAAACGCCTATTAGAGGAATTATTAAATCTCTTATCTATCACAAGATTTATTAAGCCCTTGATTTAATTAAATCTATTAGTCTAGACTAATAACTGCCACGGATTTCTACCCTTTTATTTGCCTTACTACCTGCTTTACTATTTTTCTATTAGATTTCTATTCTCTTCACTACTAAATATAATATATATCTATAGGTAAACAAAGCCCCTAATCTATTAATCTTAATAATAAGATCCTAGAGCTCCCTTAGATTCTATTAACACACAGAAGAGTAATTATAGTAGACTAGCATAAGCTTAACCTATTAGATTTTAATCTTAGCAAGGCTATAAGTGCTAAAATATATAGCTAAATCGCTTTCTTTATTATAGAAGCTAAGACTAAAGACCTCTCTAGTAAGCTCCTTTAGCAGAAGTTTAGAGACTAATTTACAGACTAGACTAAAGAAGCCTTTAAACACAGGAATACTAAAGTTATTTGTGTTTTTCGTGACTTCCTACAAAAACGTAATATTTACTTCCTGTTAGACTAATTATCTATTGCTAGTAAGCTTATAATAGCAATACAAGCTAAGACTAGACTAAGGGATCCTAATAAAGAATTATTATATCCCTTATAATTAAGATTATATTCTCTAGCAAGCAGGCATAGTAACTATCCTCCCTCTTACTATAGCACCCTATATTAATAGCTTTAGGAATTACCTTCCTAGATATAGTAAAGAGTAGTACTAAAGAATTATTTATATCTTTACTTTATAAGGAATTCCCCTCTTCCTTTGTTTGCTTTAACCACCTTCCCTATAGCATAACCTAGGAATTAGCAGGGTTATAAAAAACCCCCCTAAACACCCTATAAGATTAGGCTCCCTAAATCCCTATAATACTAGCTAGTAGTATTAAATCCTATAATAGGTTATAACCCTATAAGCAACTGTAAGCTCTTATAAAACCTAGAAGATTACTACTACTAGGGGAGCTAACTTAACCCTTAGCAGGGACTAAGTAATATTTCTCTTACTCCTCCTACTCCTACTAGGAGCTTTTATAAACTAAACTAACCTCCTGCTATAGTTAATATAGCAAATTAGCAGAGATATTTACACGCTATAGGAGCAGCACCTTACAGGCCTCCCTAAGGCTTAGGGCAAGAGCTAATGTAATAGTTAGCTCCCCTAGGCCTTCCTAACTTTAATAGGAGGACTTATAAGAACTTCTAAGACCTAGGGCAGGCCCTAAATTTAGCGCTAACTATTTAGTTAGCTCCCCTAGG
>SRQA01000701.1:0-17809 GCA_018360365.1 Claviceps citrina | reverse complement strand
AGGCTTTTTTATACTTAGGTTATTTAAAGTATTATAGCTTATAATATAAGTTTTTACTATACTTAGTTTAGGAGTAATAAAGTTATAAAAAAAATAATTAAGGTATTTATAACTAAGTAAAATAAATATTTTTAAATTATTATTAGTATTTATAAAGCTATACTTTTCTTATTCCTTAAAACTAAGGTTATTATTTTATTTTTAAACTTTTATTTTCATTATTAATATAAGAAATATTATAAATAACTAAAGTTTAGTAATATAATAAATAAAATATATAATATATATATAATAATCATAACTTTATTATATAATTAAAAAACTTATAAATAGCTTAGGCACTTCTTATTAGTATATATAGTATTACTAAAGCACTTTTTTTTAGCTTTTAATAACTTATTAGCTAAAAAAAAGCTTAAATAAAACTAAAGAAATAAATAAAACTATAATAAAAATAAAGTATATAAGCACTAGCTATAATATACTTTTATAGTAATAAAATATAGCCTAAGCTTTTATTTTATATATAAAGTAATACTTTTTTATAAAGTAATATAAAAGTATAAGTTTACTATCTTTATTTAAATATATACTAAAAAAAAAAATTATAAGCCTTTTTATATAAAAAATATATACTAAAAGTAAACTCCTTACTTTATTTTTATAAAAATATTTAAAAATATATTATTATATTATTTTAAAATATTTATAGTTTACTAAGCTTTAATTTATTTATTTAAATCCTAGCCTTCTTAAAAACTAATATAAAGTAATTATTAATTTTAATAATTATTACTTTACTTTTATTATAGCTTATTAGCTTGTATAAATAAAATAATTGGAATAATTTACCTTAGTATTATAGTTATATAAAAACTAAAAAAAGGTAAAGGCTATAAAAATAAATAGCTTTAGCTTAGGGCTAGTAAAGGCTATAGTAAGCTAGGTAATTATACTTATTTTATAATTATATAAATTAAAAATAATATTTAAGTAAGACTTAGGTAATTAAGTTTTAAAAAAGTAAAAAATAAGTAAGACTTAAATAAATTAATTTGTATATAATAAAAAAAACCTAAAATAATAAAGAAAAATCTTATAAATAAAGGAAAATTAATCCTAATCCTACCCTTAACCCTAATTTTTTATATTTTTATTATTTTTAAGTAAGTACTTATAAAAATACTTTACTAAAAGGCTTAGTATTTTAAGCTTTTTAGCTTTATTTCTTTTTTTTTTTACCTTTTACTAAGCTATATATTATTATATATATAGCTTTTACTACTTTTTAAAAGTAAGGCACTTTATATATTATTTTACTTTAAGTTCTATTTTTCTTTACTTATTATTATATTATTATATTTATTATTACTTTTATTTTTACTTAAAAGTAAGCCTTTTTAAATACCTTTTAAGCTTATTACTTATTTTTTTTCTTTTATATTTTTTTTACTTTTTATTATATTTTTAGCTTAGCTAATACTATTATTATTACTTAATTAATATTAATATCTTACTATTAGCTTTTATTATAAGTAAACTTTATTATTACCTTAAGAGTATTAATAATTTATTATTATACCTTTAGGTTTTTATAATATAAAAAATTGTTTTTTATAAAAAATAATATTTTTATAATATAAGGCTATTTTCTCTTAGTACTAAGCTAAGTTACTTAAAAATAAAAGTAAAACTAAGATAATTATAATAATAATATATTAAGAGCTAGACCGTTCTTTAGCCGCTTTCTTAACTCTAGCAGCTTAGCGACTGCAGCGTTATATATAATATTTTGCTCTAACTAGTCCGGTTAAGCACTGCTTAGGACAAGTTATAAGGATAAAGAAAATACCTACTTAATAATATTTTTTACTACTATAAGCGCATTTATAGCAGGAGCCTCCGGGTCTTAGATAGATTAGCGCCAGACCTATAGGGGATAATATTAGGACACTTACTTAGCTATATATAACACTAAGTATTAGGATCTTAGTAATAATAGAAATATAAAAGATATAGGCACTTATTATCTAGCCTATGCTAAGGCAGGGTTAGTATTAGGGAAGGTAGGGGACTATAACTTAATAGAACTTACTCCTTATATAAGTATTAAATTAATTTTTAGTATATTTATATAATAGATTTAGAAGAAAGTAATATAAGAGGGGTAAGGGGCTAGACTAGGGCTAAAGGGGTTTATAACTTACTAAAAAACTACTAATATTAATAAGGAGGGAAAAGGGGTTAAAAATAGTAAGGGAACCTCCCTCTCTTATACCTAAAGGGGGGGACTAGCTAAATTAGCTAAATTACTTAATTACTTACTAAATTACTTGCTCTAACCTAAAGAGGAAATTAATAATAATTTACTAATTATATAAGGCTATTTACAGACCCTAGACTAAACCCCTTGCTTAGCTACTACTAAACCCTACTAGAACCTCCTAGTTATGCTAATTTTTCTAGATATACCCCTAATTTTTTATTTGCTTGCCTTACTTTTTTATTTATTTACCTTTGCTAGCACTTAGTAACACTATAAGGCTAAGCTACTAATACCTACTATTACTTAGGTAAGTAATAACTAATTATAAGTTTTTTATAAACCTAGACCTAGACTTTTTTTAGGGTAATTTTACCTTTTATATATACTTTTAGTAATTATTACTAGGACTTAGCTAGTAAGTAGTATATTCTTTTTTATAATTAGGACCTTAGTAAACCTAATAGGGTCTGCGCGTAGCCTAACAAGCGTATATAAGTTTTCCTTCCTATACTAGGGTTTTTCCTATGTAAATTAGTAGTAGAAGTTCTAGATATTAGCCCCCTAGGGAGCTAACTAGTGTACTATAATAATAATAATAATAATAATAATAATAATACCTTTTTAATTAATTAGCTATATAGCTTTATTCTATAAAGTATTATACTATACTTATTATATATTAAATTAGTAAATATATTAAGACTTAGGCAAGACTTATTTTAATAGCTTAAGGGATTTATATTAAAAGCTTAGCTACTTTTTAATTACTTTCTTAACTTTAATAGCTTAGTAATTATTATATTATATATAATATTTTATTTTAGCTAGTATAGTTAAGTATTATTTAAAATAAATTATAAAAATAAGAAAACTACTTACTTAATAATATTTTTTATTACTATAAGTATACTTATAATAAAAGCTACTAAGCCTTAAATAAATTAATATTAGTTATATAAAAAATAATATTTAAATACTTACTTTACTATATATAATACTAGGTATTTAAATTCTTATAATAATAAAAATATAAAAAATATAAATAATTATTATTTAGCTTATATTAAAATAAGGTTAGTTATAAAAAAAAGAAAACTAAATAAAATAAAACTTACTTTTTATATAAGTATTAGGTTAACTTTTGGTATAATTATATAATAAATTTAAGAGAAAGTAATATAAAAAAGGTAAGAAGCTAAACTAAGGCTAATAAGGTTTATAACTTACTAAAATCTTACTAATATTAATAAAAAAGAAAAAGGGGTTAAAAACTATAAAAAAAACCTTCCTTTTTTATACCTAAAGAAAAGTACTAGCTAAATTAGCTAAATTAGCTAAATTACTTAATTACTTACTAAATTACTTACCTTAACCTAAAAAGGAAATTATTATTAACTTACTAATTATATAAGGCTATCTATAAGTCCTAGACTAGACTTTTTACTTAGCTATTACTAAACTTTATTAAAACCCTTAAGTTATACTAATTTTCCTAAGTATACCCTTATTTGTTTATTTATTTATCTTACTTTTTTATTTATTTATATTTACTAGTATTTAGCTATACTATAAGGCTAAGCTATTAATACTTACTAATACCTAGGTAAGTAATAATTAATTATAAGCCCTTTATAAACCTAAACCTAAACTTTTTTTAAAGTAATTTTACTTTTTATATATACTTTTAGTAACTATTACTAAAACTTAGCTAGTAAGTAATATACTTTTTTTTTATAATAAAAACCTTAGTAAACCTAATAAGGTTTATATATAGCCTAATAAGTATGTATAGGTTTTCCTCCCTATACTAGGGTTTTTCCTATATGGATTAGTAGTAGAAGTTCTAGATATTAGCCCCCTAGGGAGCTAACTAGTATATTATATAATAATAATAATAATAATATATTATAGTAATTATAATAATAAATACTATATATATATATATATTATTATATAACTTTTTTTTTATTATTTCTTAGCTTATATAGTTTTAAAAAAAACATATATATATATATATTTAAACCTATAACCTTATAAAATTCCTTATATCTTAAAGAAAAGTAACCTATAATTAAAGTATAGGCTAGGACTAAATACTTTCCTAAGGAAACTACCTAGGTATTTATTTAATAACTAAGAGTTATAGCTTTTATTAAATTATTAAGAAAAAGAAAAAGTACAGTAAATATTATAAGTATAGTAAGTATTATATATTTATAGTTATATATTAGCTATATATTACTTATAATATAAGAATACTTACTTAAAGTTATAATTATTATTAATTATTACTAGCTTTATTAGTTAATTAGTTAGTTAGTTAGTTAATTATTATTATAATTAATAGCTAGTAGTATATATTAATATTATAGTTAGCTATATATAACATTACTATATATGCTATTTACTATATAAACTATCTAACTATTTCGTTACTTTTTATATAAATAAAATAAGTTTTTTCTTTTAAATAAAGTAAGAAAGTAGCTTAGAAAACTTATAAGCCCTTAAGATTAGTTTATTATATAAGGGCTAGACTTATATAGTATATTAATAAGTTAATAGTACTAGCCTTACTACTAACTATATTAATATATAACCTTTTTATTATACTTTAGGTTAAATAGTATTTATATATTATAACCTATAACCTTTAAATTAATGCTATTATAAATTATATTAGTAACTTAGTAACTACACTAGTTAATAATTATATAATTAACTATATAATTAACTATATAATTAACTATATAATTAACTACATAATTAACTATGTAATTAACTATATAATTAACTATATAATTAACTATATAACTAACTATATAATTAACTATATAATAGTAGGTATAAGAATTTAATTACGCAATTATTTTATAATTTATTATGCTTTTCTCTTTACTTTATTTACTATACTAATTTTAGGGCGCTTTATATATTAAATAGTTAAGCTAATATATTATATCAAATAATAATATAATTTAAAAATATAATTATACTTTTATAAGTATTTAATAATTGTAAGGACTAGAAGGCCACGAGGTTGCCTTAGGCTAACAAGGTTTATTTGCACAAGCAAGCTCTTGTTAGACTTACGTTATATACTAAGGTTATTTACTATATATAACTATTAGACTTATAGTAAAGACCTAGAGGTATATAATACTTATAATTATATAAGTATAAACCCTTTACTAAATTAAATAAAAGAAAGTAAGAATTAAGACTATTTGTTAGGACTAGAAGGCCACGAGGTTGCCTTAGGCTAATAAGGCTTATTTGCACAAGCAAGCTCTTGTTAGACTCGCGTTATATAATAAGGTTATTTACTATGTATAACTATTAGACTTATAGTAAAAACCTAAAGGTATAAAATACTTATAATTATATAAGTATAAACCCTTTACTAAATTATATAAAAAAGGTAAGAATTAAAACTATTACTTATTATTATATATTTTTAAATAAGCTATAACTTACTTAATTTTTTATTTTAATATTCTTAACTTATTTATAATAATTTTAATTTCTTTATTTATATTAAATAATTAAATTGAGAAAGTTATAATAGTTTAAACTTATAACTTAATATATAATAATAATAAAGTTACTAAGAAAGGTACTAAACCTATACTAAGACTTATAGCTATACTTAAAGCTAGTATTATATTTAAATTACTATTATAACTTATAATACTTTTTATTTAGTAAAAGCTTATAATAGCTATAAAAAATACCTTTATTAGTAATAATTATAATATTAAAATCTTAGTATTATAAAAGTATATTAATTAAGTAAGGAAGAAGTAGTAACTTTAAAAACTCTAAGAATTTATATATAATATTAATAATAAAGAATTACTAAAAAATATATTTATAGCTTTTATTATACTTATTATATATTATTTATAATAAACCTTTATATAAGCTTCCTTTAAAAAAAAAAACTTTTCGCGATTTCGCCTACACTACTATACTAACGCAAAACTACCTTTAAAATAAAAAAAAATACTAAATTTAAAATTATTATATTTATTTACCTTACTTTTTAATAGTATATTATAACTAAAATATAAGTATAGTAGTAAATAAAATATTAATAAATATTAATAATAGAAATTATAAGCTTACCTAAAGCTACTATTACCTTAATATAAGTAACAGGAAGTATATAATAAAAATCTAGAGTAATACTATACTAATACTTATATAAAATATAATTCTAAATTATTTAAAGGAAAAATATAAGAAAATTACTAACTTTATTCTAATAATATTACTAAAAAGTATATAAAAAGTAGTCCTTTAAGCTATTAATATAGTAAAGATATATACTAAATATATAGCTACCTTAAGTAATACTTTCTCTAGCCTTATTAAAAAAATTATTAAGAAAATAATTAAAAAAGTAGTTAAAAAGGCTATTAATAATACTCTTAAAGTAGCTTTAATATAAGCTTTTATTACTATTAATAAAGCGCTAATTATAAATACTACTATTAAACTAATAAACTAAACTATTATTATACTAATCCCCCTAAGAGTATACTAAGAAGTTATTATTAAGAATATAGCTAAAGTATTAGCTAAATAATTCTTAAATAAAATAATTATAATAACTAACTAAGCCCTTAGTACTAAAATAATAGTAGTAGCCTAATACCTTTAGAGTAATAATATAATTATAATATTTTATAAGACTTTAGAAAAATATACTAAAAACTTAACTTAAGTAAAAAATACTTTTAATAAGAAAGTAATACTAAGCTATTATATTTTTAGTATTATTATTAAAGAATTTCTTATAGTAAAAAACTAATTTTATAAATATTTCCTTACCTAGCTTAAGAAAGCAAATAGCCCTAGCCTTATTAAGGTTATAATATAAAAACCTTATAATATTATAATAAAAGTATTACTTATTATTAAAATTAATAAAGTTAAAATAGTAAACTACTTATACTACTTTAGGGTAGTTTATAAGGTAAAGATTTTTAATACTAAATCTTATAATAAAGTATTAAACCCTTATTAATACTTTAAGTATTATAAGTTTAGGTATATTATAATATACTATAAAGTAGTTTCTTAATATAGCTACTATATAAGTACTAGCTACTTAATAAAAAATAACTACCTAGCTAAGAGAAATAAAACTAAAGCTAAATATATTAACTATAAAAAACTATACCTAGTATAGTTTTATAGCTACTTAGTTATAAATAAAGTATAAAATAAAGTAAGGGCCTTTTATATATTTAAACCCCTTACCTTTACTAAGCTATTACTAATTAAGTTTTACTTACTAATAAGTACTAAACTATTAACTAATAAGAAATATATAAGAGAGGCTAGTAGCTTTCTTACTAAAGAAAAATTATTATAAAAAAAAGTAACTAGCTATAAGAGTAAACTATTTAGGCTATAGGCCTTACCTTCTCTAAATAAAGCTACTTAGGGTAATATTAAAAGCTTTTTTAGCTAGCCTAGTACCCTTATAATAGCTTTAAATATACTAAGTACCTAAGATTTAGTTTAATTTATATAATATAAGTTATATATTAGAATATAATAAAGAATACTAAACTTATTTAAGTAATACTAGGCTAATATATTAATACTAATATAATAATAATATAAAAGTTTATAAGAGTAGGTAAGCTACCTTTATACTCTAGCTTAGGATATTATTAGCTAGTAATATATAAGGGTAGGGTAGCTATTTATATATATAAATACTATAGCCTTAAGGCTTAGGTAGCTAAGTTTAGTAAGAATTAGTATTTAGTTATAATTAAAGGTATAAATATTTATATTATTTATTCCCTAGGCTATAAAAAAGAATAAAATACCTTAATTAAGAAACTTATAATAACCCCCCTAGGGCCTTATAATATAATTATAAGGGACTTTAACTTATATTACCTTTTATAAAATAAATATAACTAAAACTTACTAGGTAATAAAACCTTATTAAACCTAGTAGTATAGTAAAGGCTAGGGCTTATTATACCTTATAGTAAGGTAATATAATAAGCTAAAGAAAAATATAATAATACTATTAACCTAGCCTAGGTGTTTTATAATATTAAGACTAAATTTATAAAAGAAAAGGACCTTAGTAGTTCTAACTATTTACTATAGCTTATATATATTTATACTAATATAAACTTCTTATATAACTAAAAGGTAATATATACCTAGAAAATACTAGATAAAAAGCTTATAATAATAAAAGCTAAGTATAGGTTTTATATAGTAACTATATAAATCCCCCTTACCTACCTAAAAGATATTAATTAGTATACTAAGTAAATTACTAAAGAGCTATATAAGATTATAAACCTAATAATACTAAAAAAAATTTATAAAGGCCTAGCCTAGTAGCTATAGTAAAATAAGAGGGTTAAGAATATAATTACTATAGCTTACTAGGCTTAATACTAATAGAAAGTAAGTTATATAGACTATAACCTATAAATTATAACTAAGGTAATAGAGAAATAATCCTAGGTTATAGCTAAGAAAAGATAAAGTACTTAAAAATAAGTAGTTTATAAGGCTTTCTTTAATTATACTAGCCTTTAGGCCCTTAAAAAATAAGCTAGGTTAAGAAGTAAACTCTTATTAAATACCTAATAAGTACTAATACTTTTTTATAAGAAGAGAGAGAATACTTAAAAAGTAATAATATATAGTATAAAAGTAAAGGTATTTACTAAACACTTTTTCTTAGCTTTTAATATAAAATTAAATAATATTTTACTAAAAATAAACACTTGCCTTAATTTTACTATATTCCCTAATAGTAATTACTTTAACCTAAAGGAAATCTAGTAAATTATTTAGTTTATAGCTAGCTAAAAAGTACTTAAGATTAATAAGATTTTAGTAAGGTTTCTTAAGGCTTATAATAAACTTTTAGTTACTATACTTACTATACTCCTTAATACTTATTATAGAATTAGATATTACCTAGAACTATATTAAAAAAGTCTTATAATAGTCCTAAAAAAGCTAGGGAAATCCCTTATAAACCTATAAAAAGTAGGAGTATAGTGCTTTATTACTTTTTTAAATATTATTAGAAAAGTAATAAAAGTAATAGTAATAGTATAGCTTATTAGTACTACTAAAGAAGGAGGGGCCTTACTTAAAATATAAATAAAAAACTAAGCTAAAAGGTTAATAAAATATACCCTTAGTATACTAAAGGAAGTAGTAAGAGTAATATAGTATTATAGTAGTACTATATTACTCCTATAACTAAATATATTAGTAGCTTTTAATACTATTTATTAGTATAAGCTACTTTATATTATACTATAATAAGGCATTCCTAACTAAATACTAGTATAAACCTAGGGGTTTATTATAAATAAAATAATAACCTTTTTATTTAAAAACTAATTATTAAATAAGTATTTAGTTAAAGCTAGGGTTCCCTAAGGCTCCCCTATCTCCCTAATCTTATTTTTATTTTATATTATACCTTTTTATAATAAGCTAGTATATATAAAGTTAATGCTTACCTTAGGATTCTTTAATAATATAAATATTATTATATATAAAAAAACTATAAAGAAAAATTAAACTTACCTTAAGGCTATATAGGAAGTCTATTAAAAATAGTCTAAAAAGTCTAGCCTTAAGTTTTACCTTTAGAAAAGTAAGTTAATATACTTTATATATTATTACTATCTTAATACTACCTTAGTTTAACTTAGGACTATAATAATATAGCTAGTTTAGTTTACTTAATTTCTAAGGGTTTAGGTTTACTAAAAGCTAAGTTAGAAAGCATACTAAGCTAAGACTATAGCTAAGCTAAAGTAATAATAGCTTACTCTTATATTACTTATAATATTTATATAAGGCTATAGCTTTTATAAGGTAAGGCTACTTTATACCTAAGTTATTAGAAGTATAATTACTTATAGTATAAAATCCTATTATACCTAGGCTAAGTATAGTAAAGTTATAAGAGGTATAGTAAAGGTATTTATAATTAAGTAAAATAAATACCTTTAGATTATTACTAAAGCCTATAAGGCTATACTACTTTTACTACTTAAGACTAAAGTAGTTATTCTTTCCCTAAACCTTTATTTAAACTTTTATTACTAGAAATACTATAAATAATTAGAATTTAATAAAATAATAAAGAAAATATATAGTATATATATAGTAGTAATAACTTTACTTTATAACTAAAGAACTTATTAATAGCCTAGACACCCTTTACTAGCTTATATAGTATTACTAAAAAGGCCCCCCCCTACCCTTAATAATTTATTAGCTAAGAAGGAACTTAAGTAAAACTAAAGAAATAAATAATACTATAATAAAAATAATACTTAAGAGCACTAGCTATAATACACTCCTATAGTAGTAAAATATAGCCTAAGCTTTTACTTTATATATAAGGTAATGCTTCTTTATAAGGTAATATAAAAGCATAAGTTTATTACCTTTATTTAAATATATATAAAAAAGATAAGGCTATAAGCTATTTTATATAAAAAATATATACTAAAAGTAAACTCCTTACTTTACCCCTATAGGAATGCCTTAGAGATACACTACTATATTATTATAAAATACTTATAATTTACTAAGCTTTAGCTTATTTATCTAGATCCTAGTTCTTTTTAAGACTAATATAAAGTAACTAATACTCTTAATAACTACTATATTACCTTTATTATAGCTTATTAGCTTATATAAATAAAATAGCTAGGATAATTTACCTTACTAGTATATTTATATAAGAACTAGGAAAAGGTAGAGGCTATAAAGGTAAAGGGCTCTAGCTAAGGGCTAGTAGGGGCTAAGATAAACTAGGAAAATAACTACTTTTATATTATAATTATATAACTTAGGGATAATACCTACACTAGGACCTTAGTAAATAAGCCTTAGGGAAGGGAGGGATAAGAGAGACCTAAACTAATTTACTTATATATAGTAAAATAAACCTAAAATAATAAAAAAGGAACTTTATAAATAAAGGAAATTAGCCCTAGCCCTGCCCCTAACCCTAGCCTTATACCTTACCCTATTCTTACCCCCTACCCTACCCCTTACTTTAACCTCTCCTACCCTAGCTACTTTTAAGCAAGCGCTTATAAAAATACTTTACTAAAGGGGGGGTCCTAGGCTTAGACTTATTCTAGTCCCTCCCTGCCTGCCTACTAAATACACCTTATATTAAGATAGTTTACTTAATAAAAGCAAGGTACTTTATATATTCCTATACCTTAGAGTTATACTTTACTTTTATATTTACTTACTATACTATTACTTTAGCTATTATTATTATAGCTACCTTTTCCTAATATTAAATTGCCTTAGACTTATTATAGGCTTGCCTTTTATTTTCCTTTACTTATTACTATACTACTTCTTACTATATATTTAGTTTAGCTACTACTACTTTATAAATAGCTATATTAAATACTAAGTAAAACTACCTCTTAGCCTACTAGACCCTTATTACTCTCTTTGCTTTATATTTAGCTATTATTTTATTAATATTTATATCTTAGCACTAGCCTTTATTATAAGTAAATATTCCTATTACTTTAAGTAAGTTAGTAATTTACTATTATATTACTAGGTTCTTATAGTATAAGAAGATTTCCTTCTTATAAAAAGTAATATTTTTATAATATAAGGCTATTTTCTCTTAGCACTAAGCTAAGTTACTTATAGAGGGAAGTAGGACTAGGGTAGCTAAGGCTATAGTACTTTTTTAATTAATTACTTATATAGCTTTATTTTATAAGGTATTATAATATACTTACTATATATAAAATTAGTAAATAATATAAAACCTAAATAAAGTTAGTTTTAGTAATATAAGGGACTTATATTAAAAGCTAAACTATTCTTTAGCTACTTTCTTAACTTTAGTAGCTTAGTAATTATAATATTATATATAATATTTTACTTTAACTAGTCTAGTTAGGCATTACTTAGAATAAGTTATAGGAATAAAGGAGATACTTACTTAATAATATTTTTTACTACTATAAGTATATTTATAGTAGGAGCTACTAGGTTCTAAATAGATTAGCGCTAGACCTATAGGGAATAATATTAAAATACTTACCTAGCTATATATAACACTAGGTATTAGGATCTTTATAATAATAAAAATATAAAAAATATAAATACTTATTATCTAGCCTATGCTAAGGCAAGGTTAGTATTAGGGGAGGTAAGGGATTATAACTTAATAAAACTTACCCCTTATATAAGCATTAGATTAATTTTTAGCATATTTATATAATAGATTTAAAAGGAAGTAATATAAGAGGGGCAAGGGGCTAGACTAGGGCCGAAGGGGTTTATAACTTACTAAAACTAATATTAATAAGAAGGGAAAAGGGGTTAAAAACAGCAGGGGAACCTCCCCCTCTTATACCTAGAGGGGGGGACTAGCTAGATTAGCTAGATTACTTAATTACTTGCTAGATTACTTACTCTAACCTAAAGAGGAAATTAATAATAATTTACTAATTATATAAGGCTATTTATAGGCCCTAGACTAGACCCCTTTCTTAGCCACTACTAAACCCTATAAGAACCTCCTAGTTACGCTAATTTTTCTAGATATACCCCTAATTTTTTATTTACTTGCCTTACTTTTTTATTTACCTGCCCTACTTTTTTATTTATTTACCTTTACTAGTACCTAGTAATACTATAAGGCTAAGCTACTAATACTTACTATTACCTAGGTAAGTAATAACTAATTATAAGTCCTTTATAAACCTAAACCTAGACTTTCTTTAGGGTAATTTTACTTTTTATATATACTTTTAGTAACTACTACTAGGACTTAGCTAGTAAGTAGCGTACCTTTTTTTATAATTAGGACCTTAGTAAACCTAATAGGGTCTGTATATAGCCTAATAAGCACATATAAGTTTTCCTCCTTATACTAGGGTTTTTCCTATATAGATTAGTAGTAGAAGTTCTAGATATTAGCCCCCTAGGGAGCTAACTAGTGTACTATAATAATAATAATAATAATAAGCTCCCTTTAAGTAGCTTTTTTATAATAGCTAAAATATTCTTTAATTAAAGACTTTTATTAATAATTATAAGGTATAATTTATAATAAATGTTTATTAATTTACTACTAACTTTATAAAGGTTTTCTATACTAATACTTACTTTACTAGTATTATAAAGTAATATTAGGCTATAAAAGAAAAGATTTATAAGAATTATATTAAAAATCCCTTTTTATAAACTAACTTTTATAACTATTTTAAAGAAAGCCTAAATAACTAAGAAAGCTATTCCCTTAGTATATAATTAAAGTTTATTAGCTTTAAATAAGTAAATTATACTAACTTTAAAAGATTTCTTAAAAAATAAAAATAAACTTATATTAAACCTTTTTTTTAATTAATTAAATATAAAGAATAAAATAAGTATCTTTTAAATAAGCCTTAACTATAGCTTAAAAATATACTTAATTAATAATATATAAGTAGTAAATTAATATAAACTTATTAGTAAATATATTTTATATTATAAATTTAATAATAATAAAAGTAATTATAATAATTCTTCTAGGTATAATAAAAGGAAAACTTAGGTAAATATTTTAGAAAAAAATATTTTACTAAACCTAAAAGGAAAAAATAATAACTAATTAAGCATTTTATAATAAAACTAAGAAAAAAAGGCTATATATTATAAATATAAAAAAAAAACTATATAAGGCTAAATTACTTGGAACCTAACTATAGTATTTATAAAAAAAGTAATTATATTATTATTATATATAAAAGTAGCTGCTTTAATTTAATAACTTATTTAAATATTACTAAACCTAATATAAAAAAGAAAAAGTCTTATACTCAGGAAAGTACTTTAGCTTTAAAAGCTAATATAAGATTTTATATTAAAGTATTTCTAAGGCTAGGAAATAGCTAGGTTATAGTAAAGTTAGTACTAGCTAATATTTATATTACTTATTTTATTATTTATTTTAACTTATAAATAAAAATAAATTAAAAAAAAGTAAAAAAAAGTAATTTACTAATAAAATTAGTAAATATACTACTAAAATACTATAATATACTTAATATACTTTATAAAGTATTTAATAATATATGTTATAAAAAAATTTATTATATAAGCTATTATATAGCTAAGACTTTAGAAAACTTTTTTTTAAGAATAAATTAGTTTAAAAAAGAAGATTTATATGTTTTATTATAATATATATAAGAGTAGATTTTCCTTATTATAAAATAATATATTAAAGTTATTATATTAATAAAATAATTATATAAAGAAATAAAAAAGTTATTTATAATACTAGTACTTAGTACTAGCTTTTTAAAAGAAATAAACCTTAAAAACCTAAGTATACTTAAGAAAAAACTAAATAATAAAATACTTATAAAAAAGCTACCTAAGTATTATATAAATCTTATAAATATATTTAACCTTAAAAAAGTAGCTTTATTACTCTTCTTAAAAAGTTATATATATTTAATTAAAATTAAACAAAATTAGAAACTCTTATAAGGTTTAATATATAACCTTATAAAAAGAAAGCTAGAAAAGCTTTATAAGTACCTCATAATAGTATAAGAAAAAGGCTAAATATACTATTTAATTAGTTTTATTAGTACCTTAATTTTTTTATTTTAAATAAAAAAAGTAAATTATACTTATATATAAATTATAAAGGCTTTAATAAAATTATATAAAAGAATTAGGCTTTCTTATTACTAATCTTAAAGATTTTTAATAAATTAAAAAAAGCTAAGGTTTATATAAAGCATAACTTAAAAAATATATATAACTAGCTTTATATTAGTAAAGAAAATAAGTAAAAAACTACCTTTTATTATTAATATAGTTATTATAAATATCTTATAATACTTTTTAGGCTTATTAATACCCTAGTTACTTTCTAAGAATTTATTAATAATACCTTTTTAAGACTTATTAATTTAATTTATATTATTTACCTTAATAATATTTTAATTTATAATAGTAATTTAGTAAAGTATAAGTAATATATTTACTAAGTTTTAAAAAAGCTATATTTAAAAATACTTTATATTAACCTTAAGAAATATAAATTCTTAATAATAAAGGTTAACTTTCTTAGCTTTATAGTATTAACTAAAAAAATTACTATAAAGCTAAAGTAAGTTAAAGTAATAGTTAATTAGCTAGAACCTTATAATATTAAAAATATATAGTTATTTCTTAGGTTTACTAGCTTTTATTATTATTTTATTTCTAAATATAGTAAAATTATAACTTCTTTTATAAATTTAATAAGAAATAATATAATAAAGCTACTTATATTAAGTCTTTATAAGTAAAAGGTATTTAAAACACTTAAATAAAACTTTATTATAATACTTATTTTAGTATATTTTAATTTAGCTATATTGTTAAGAATAAAAACTAATATATTATACTTTACAATTAGTATAATTCTTTTATAAAAGTAAGAAAACTAATAATATTTTATTATATATATATTAAGAAAGCTATTAAGTACTAAAGTATATTATTTAACTCCTAATACTAAGCTATTAATAATTCAAAAAGCCTTCAAAAATTAAAGATATTATATAGCCTATAATACCTAACTTATTTAAATTATTATAAATTATTTAAATTTTAAGTATTTTATATTAAAGCCTATACTTATTAGTAAGTAAGTATAAGCTTTTAATAAACTTAATTTATATAACTTTATAATTAAATATAAGCGAGGAGTTAAAAACCTTATAAACTTTTTATTTTATAAGTTAAATTATAATACTAATACTAAAGATTTTAAAGCTTCTTAAGCTTTATATTTTTTAATTAAGTTTATTAGTATAAAGTTAAAGTAAATAAGCTTTAAACTACCTTTAACTAAGAAAAAAATAATTATTATTAATATAATCTTTAGCTTATAATACTTAAAGAATACTATAGCCTTTACGAGTCTGCCGCCCTTGTCTAGATGCGCACTAAGAAGATTAGGCTATAAGCCTTCCTATATAAGAGACGCGTGCTAAAGGCGGACTCCCTGCTGTGCCCCTATGGGAACGCCCTAGAGATATACTACTATATTATTCTAGAGTGCTTATAGTTTACTAAGCTTTAACTTATTTATCTAAATCCTAGCCCCCTTAGGATTTAATATAAAGTAACTACTACTCTTAATAATTACTACTTTACCTTTATTATAGCTTACTAGCTTATATAAATAAAATAGTTAGAATAATTTACCTTAGTATTATAATTATATAAAAACTAAAAAAAGGCAAAGGTTATAAAAGTAAATAGCTTTAGCCTAAGGCTAGTAAAAGCTATAGTAAGCTAGGTAATTATACTTACTTTATAATTATATAAATTAAGAATAATACTTAAGCAAAACCTAGGTAGTTAAGTCTTAGGGAAGTAAGGAATAAGTAGGACTTAAATAAATTAACTTATATATAATAAAGAAAACCTAAAATAATAAAGGAAAATCTTATAAATAAAGGAAAATTAATCCTAACCTTACCTTTAACCCTAATCTCTTATACTTTTATTACTTTTAAGTAAGTACTTATAAAAGCACTTTATTAAAAGGCTTAGTATTTTAGGCTTTTTAGCCTTATTCCTCTTCCTCTCTACTTCTTACTAAGCTATATATTATTATATATATAGCTTTTACTACTTTTTAAAAATTAGGTATTTTATATATTATTTTACTTTTAGCCTTTTCTTTTTCTTTACTTATTACTATATTATTATTATATTTACTATTACCTTTACCTTTACCTAAAAGCAAGCCTTTTTAAATACTTTTTAGGCTTATTATTTATTTATTTTCTTTTATACTCTTATTACCTCTTACTATACCTTTAGCTTAGCTAATACTATTACTATTACTTTATTAATATTAATATCTTATTTTTAGCTTTTATTATAAGTAAACTTTATTATTACTTTAAAAATACTAATAATTTACTACTATACTTTTAGGTTTTTATAATATAAGGAAATCTTCTTTTTATAAAAGGTAATATTTTTATAATATAAGGCTATTTTCTTTTAATACTAAGCTAAGTTACTTAAGAATAGAAGTAAGACTAAAGTAATTATAATAATAATACTCTTTTAATTAATTAGCTATATAGCTTTATTTTATAAGGTATTATACTATACTTATTATATATTAAATTAGTAAATATATTAAAACTTAAGTAAAACTTATCTTAGTAACTTAGGAGACTTATATTAAGGGCTTAGCTACTTTTTAATTACTTTTTTAACTTTAATAACTTAGTAATTACTATATTATATAAAATATTTTATTTTAGCTAGCTTAGTTAAGTATTATTTAAAATAAGTTATAAAAATAAGAAAAATACTTACTTAATAATATTTCTTATTACTATAAGTATACTTATAATAAAAGCTACTAAGCCTTAAATAAATTAGTATTAATTATATAAAAAATAATATTTAAATACTTACCTTACTATATATAATACTAGGTATTTAAATTCTTATAAT
>SRQA01000700.1:0-17833 GCA_018360365.1 Claviceps citrina | reverse complement strand
CAGCCCCCCCCCCCCCCCGCTATCCCCGCCATCCCCCAAACAGCGGAGTGGAATGACGTAGCTCCTCCTCTCGGTCCACATCCACATCCACAATCCACATACACATACACACCTCCACCTTTGAAAAAAGCACGTGCCATTTCCACTTCCACCAATCGGTCCACTTCCCTGACGAAACGCCCTCCCCCTTTTTTTTTAAAAAAAAAGAAAAAAATAAGATAAAAACACAAGAGCAAAAACGGCTTTACCCGAGAGCACACCGGGCCACACCTCCCCCTCCACCCCCTGGCGGCAAGCCACATGACGGAATAAGCGCCATTATTTTCTTATTCTTATTTCGTATCTCGTATTTCGTACTTCTTATTTCTGGGTTAATTTCTTTTCTTTTTGCAGCGACAAATGTCGTCGCGCGGGTTTGTGATGACGTGCTGTGTTGGAATTTTTTCTTTCCTGTACATGTGTGTATTTGACAAGGGTTCTGGTTTTTTTTTTTTTTTTTTTTTTTTTTTTTTTTTTTTTTTTTTTTTTTTTTTTTTTTTTTTTTTTTTTTTTTTTTTTTTTTTTTCGTTTTCTTTGTTTCTTCATGGAGGAGAGTCGGGAAACGCGCGGCGCAGATCAAGTCGTATGGCGGCGCATCGCGTCGCATCGCATCGCATCACATCGCATCGCATCACATCGCATCGCATCGCTTTGTATCGTTACGCTACGCATCCTCATCGCCTTGACGTTGCGCTCGCCCCTGGAAGAAATGAAGAACAAAGGACCGTTGCGCGTGGACATGCTGCAAAACGACGAAACTCCAAGTCTCCCCAGAACAGAAACCCGCTTACGATGCGACTGTCTTTCTTTCCTTCTTTCCTTCCTCTCTTTGCCTTACTTGTGCCTGTGTCGCCTTTTGCTTGCCCTCTACTTAACAGGGTGGCATTTTCATATCAGAACAAAACATGGTGGGTAGTAGGGTAACAAACCGAAGCGGGGACAAACGAGGCGGCATCGGACACGGAGCCGCGGACATCGCCGGCAGTAAGTACTGGGTACAGACCTCCCTGCCTGCTATCTGCCGGGGACTGGTAGGTAGTAGGTACCTCGTAGTCGGCAGGATGGCATGAGAAAATAGAATAAAGCGGGACAGGCCTGGCAACCACAAACCATAAAACCACAAAACCACAAATACAACAACGTAATCATGTTATTTTCTCTCTTCTTCCCTCTTCCATTTTCCCTCCTTTTCTTTTTCCCTTCTTTCCCCTTCTTTAAAAAAATAAGAATATACAACAACAGACAACGCACAACCAGCAACAATATCAAACCAAGTAAAACACGGCCAAGTTACAAAGCACCAATTCGGACCTTTAAAAACAACCATTTGGCCAACCGATTCTCTTTTTTTTCTTTGTTCTTTTCCTTTTTTTTTTAAAAGAAAAAAGATGAAATAGATAAAATAAAAAGAACAGAACAGAACAGAACAGAACAACAGCCCAGCCCAGCCCAGCCACGCCGGCCCGGACCTGTTTTAGGGACACAACAAACAAGAGTAAAGATGAAAAAAAAAAAAAACAATAGAAAAGAGAAGAAAAAAAAAGAAGAATAGAAACAAAAATAAAGAAAACAGGGCCTTGTGCAAAGCAGAAAGACTAGCATTTCTGGGACAGCGGATAGAGAAAAGAGAAAAGAGAAAGAGAAAGAATTGGAAAACGAGGAAAAGACTATGATAGATAAAAGCGTGCAACCAGAACCCCGGGGTCATCCCCCCTCTCCTTTCTTCCAAATTACCCCTTGCGGCCTGGCCCTTTTGTTGTTATTCTTGTTGTTGTTTTCTCTCGCGTCCGGCCTCTTCCCGTACTAGACCAGCCCTCTCCGCCTTTGCGAGTACCTGTCAGACAAACCATCCCAGACGCTTGAGTGCCCTCGTAACCCCAAGTCAGGACGACGCGCATTCCCTTCAGCTTGGCGTCATCTAAAGAAGAAAAAAAAAAAAAAAAAAAAAAAACCGTACATATCCCCCACAAAATGCATCCATCGGTCGGAAAGTCCTTGTTTTGCTGGTTGGCCTGACCATGTACCCCCGAAAAAGCGCAACCAATCCCCCTCCCACCCCGTCGCTGCCCTTTTACACTACCCCCTTCACCCGTTGCGAACCAGGCCTTCCTAAAATTCGACCGCCTCTCCTCTTCGTCTCCCACCTTGCCGGGGGACTCGCACACAGGTGATGCATAATCACAGAGTCGACCGACGGGGCAGGGAAAGAAAACAAGGAGAGAGGCCGAGAACAAAGAGATGATGCCGCACGAAACATGGCAGAAAAATCTACTTTGTTCTGCAGAGAGAGAGTGTGTCTGTGTGTGTGTAGAGAGAGAGAGTGAGAGAGAGAGAGAGACAGAAACCAAAAAGAAAAGAAAAACATCACAACAACTCCGACATTTCTCTTCCCCCCCAACGCCGTATCAAGGAGCGTAATGGTCTTGTTGATATTGACCGTCGTGATTACAAACTCCTTCTATAATCGTGAATATAGGACTTGGGGATCCCTCGGAAATGAAAAACAAACCAGACAATAGTCGACCGAGATAACAAAGTGTCTCCTCATGTGAGGCTCACTCATCCGACCCTGCTGCAAATCTTCTTTCAAGATGGTGCGCTGACAAGTTAGATTTACGAAAAAAAAAAAAAAGAGAAAAAAAAATCCGGTCGACGAAACTGCCGAGTCAGCGCTGCGATGCAATGCTCTTTTTGGCAGGAACCAAGGCTCGACTATCTTTTACGTTTCTTGTTCTTGTCGGCTGCGGCCATGGCAGCCGTTGTGATGGCGGCCGCAGGCAAAAGAGCGGGCTGGGATGGAGCGGTCACTTCCTCTTTCTTGATCGGCACGCCCATGTGGCGACCATATCGTCCCTTGCGACCGTTGCCTTCATCTTCGCTGATACACTGATCAGCCGAAAGTCCCGCATCCCGACAGCGTCCACAGGGACGCTGTCGGTCACAGCCCTTCTTGCTCTTGCGGCAGCGCTGGCATCGAGGTTTGGTCGAGAGATCCGGCTGCTCTTCTTCACCCGGCTGAGGAATGTGACCAATCGATGCGACTGAAGGTTTTCTCGAGTGGTTTGTGGACGCAGGAGACATGGGGCCAGTTACGCTGGCGGTGGCGGCGGCGGCAGAAGCGCTCCCAGTGGCGAAAGAAGGTGGCTTCTTCGTCTTGGCCATGTTGGCAGGTCGAGGGAGCTTTGGAACCTTCTGCTGGGCTGCCATCTTGGACACCGCGGCAGCGGCGGCCTTGGGCTTCGTCGTGCTCGACTTGGCCTTGACGGACGCTGTCTTGTGAGCGCCAGTGTGCGACACCGATTTGCCATCTTCAAACTCAGCCTCATCGCCGCTGGCGCCGGCTGTCTCAGTGGAAGAGACGAAGGGGGTCTCGGTAGATGGGTAGATCAGGCGAGCAGTGCCGGCAGAGTTCAGCTTTTGACGGCGAGGAGCGGACAGGTCATCTTCGCTGTAACTGTCGCCATCGCTAGTGGCTCCAGTCGAGGACGCGGCGTCGGCGTGGCCGCTGAAGGTATCATCCAGCGTCGACGCAGAGGTACGGCCATGGGAGATGTTGGACATTTCTCCCAGCCGCATGAGTTGGATGGCAACATCCTTGTCCTCCTCCGACATGCAACTCCCGACGGTGGGATCGGGTGTGGGCAGCACACCACTCCCCACGCCGCTGCCGTTGCTGGCATAGCCGATGCTGTCGCGGGAGCGATGGCCATGCGCTGGTGTGGCATACATGGCAGGCTGGGCATGAGGATAGCTCTGGGGAGACGGCATCGGCCGAGGGTTGCTGAAGGGATGCTGTCCGGGCTGGACAAACGGTAACGAAGGGCGGTTGTGTTCCATACGACGGGCCGGCGACACAGAAGGATTCGAAGTGGCCGCGGGCATCTGGGGTGGTGCAAACAACGGCAATTCCTATCCATGTCGCAGCGCGTGATTAGTCGAGACTCTACAAGGAAAAGAAGAGGTGGAGGATGCTTACCGAGCTCTCAAACTTGGCTCGCTTGCGACGGCCGCCTTCAACAATATTTTCGACGCTGATGTCGGTCGTGCCCAGCTGCTCCTTGGCCTTGGCAGAAGCACTGCTGGCAGCGCCATCGCCGCTGCTGTAGCCGTTGAGACTGTCGCTGCATGCATCGGCGTGCGCATAGTTGTTGGACCTCCGATCTCTGCAAGACTGGGACCGACCATGCTTCTCGCCTGTGAGGACCGGGTCACTCCTTCGACCATGGCCATTGAAGGGGGACGCGCTGCGTCGCCGCGAGCCCTTGGAGCTGGGCCGGGCGAACTCTTGGGCACAGCGGTGCTGGTGCTGCTGCTGGTGCTGCTGGTGCTGCTGGTGCTGCTGGTGCTGCTGTTGCTGCTGAGCCGGACCGGCGTCCTGCTCAAAGTAGGAGGACTCGGCCGTGCTGTCCTCAGGGGCGCGATGGAAAGTCGACTGCTGGCCAATGGGCCCGGATGTCACAGGGGGCTCCTCAATGACACGAACGTAGACAACCATGTTGTTCCGAAAGTTTTCGTAACGAGCGATGAGGGTATTGCCATGCTCATCCTCGAAACTGACACCCTTGGACCCGGTGGGACCGGAGTACAGGCCGTAAAAGTTCTTGACGGTGGTGACTATTGAGTCTGTGGTGTCATGGGGAAAGATTTGCACGCGCATGGGCAAGCGCGCACGGTACTGTGGCGAATCTAGGAAGAGAAGCTCGAATGCGACATTCTTGGGCGTGGTGGCCAGCGCTGGCGACAGACTGCCGCCATGGGGGGAGTCCCCGCGTGAAGCATTGACGGGCGACGTGGAAGTCATGCCGTTTCTTTCTTTCTTGCTTGCTTGCCGCGGTGCGCAATGTGGAAATCGGCCGGAGCGAGAGTCCAGCCTTGGCTGGGGTGGCTATTGAAGCTTGGGCAAAGACGGGCCCGAGCAGGTTTCGTCTGTCTGTGAGCGACGAGACTTGTGGACGGATGGGTGTATCATAGATTGACCGCAGCCAGGCGCCAGGGTGCTTGCAATGGCCGAGCCGTTCCACAGCGCGCCCCGAGAGAATCTACTCTTGGCAAAGCCCTTTTGGGCTGTGTGGATTGTGTGGATTGTGTGGATTGTGATTTGTACTGTTCGAAACCGGTCGAAGATGTCCCGCTGAGCACAGCCAAGGCTATGGGCGGTAAGCGCCAACTCGACGTTGGGAATCTGGGCTTGCGCGACGGGGGCGATGCCTGGTTGGGACGGCAAGCGGAGGCGACCAAGACGGTATCTAGACATGAAGGACGGCGGTTAGCATGCGTCTCTGGTATCAGCGGCTGTGATGCTTGTGGAAATGCCTCCTCGTCGAGCTTGTCCGCGGCCTTCCATGGCTGGCCGGCCATGATCGGGGGGGGGGGGAAGGTGGCAGGGCGGCCTGGCACAGCACCAGGAGAGCGCTGCAGTGGCCAGCCGGTTTGCAACTGCAACGGCGCAAGCTGAGCGTGCCATTGTGATCGCGCATGGCGATAGGCGCGAGGGGACCTACCAGAGATGTCACGAGCGGCTTTGGTGGTGGTTGATGGTGGCCAAGATGGACAGAATGTGTGAACGAGGAAAAGAGGAGCTGGCAGGCCGGTCGAACGATTTTGTCGCTCTGGGCGCACCAGCCCAGCCTGAGGACGCAGTGCGCACTGAGCACTGAGCAGTGAGGAGGGAGTTGAGAGCGGCGAGCGGCTTGGCTGGGCTTGGGAAAGCAGTTGGCCAGTGCTGGTCGGGCCGCTGGGGCCGCTGGGGCCGCTGGGGCCGCCGAGCTTGCGGGCGTCGTTCAGCAGGCACACTCACTGTATTCAGCAGCTACTCAGCAGCTGTGCGCTGATGCTCTGCGCTCTGCGCTCTACGCTCTATGTCCGTCCCTCCATGCCCCATGCCCCGTACCCCATGCCCCGTACCCCCCCCATGCCCCATGCCTCATGCTCATGCTATATGCTACAGAAGGGCGGACAATGCTGCTGCCAGCTGCTAGCCGCCTGGCCTCTGTCTCGACGACGGCCAATGCGTTGTACGTGGTGGCCTGAAACATGGCCGGCAGGCCGTTGTGTGCCTTGGGCCTTTGGCACTATTCGACGCTGCGTCGGCCGTTGCGTCGGCCGTTGCTTTGCTGCTGCTTTTGCGGCGTCGGAACCCACAAACCCGGCGCCTGTTTGTGCGTGCTGCAGAAGGCTGCAGAAGGCTGTCGAGGGCTGTCGAGGGCTGTCGAGGGCTGTCGAGGGCTGTCGAGGGGCCGGGCGTGGCTCTTTTGTTGTGATTTCATCTTCCTCGCCTTTTCTGCTCCCTTTCCTGCCTCTGGGACGAGCAGCGTCGCGCCTTCCGAGGCCGAGGAAAGAGCGGGTGAGTGAGCAACTCGGTTTCGCGCAGTCGCACTCGACACCAGCTCCGCAAACCGTTTGCTTGGTCTTGATTGGCTTGGTCGGCGTGATTGGCTCGATTAGCCTTCTTCTTGCATGACCTGGACTCCCTGAGCCCTCCTGGAGGCTGGTCCTGGTGGGAAGGAACTTCAAGGAAGGCACCGGATGGCAGAGATGGGATCATGGGCATGTCTTTTTATATGTGGGGCTCCATTTTTGTGTCGTGGTTTGTGCAATCCGATGACCATTTCCAGCCCTGCTACGAGACCGGGCCAGCCGATCATCCTGACGTCCTGAGACGGCGACCACTTTGCACATCTCTTGCGCATCGCATCTGGGCCATCGCAATGCCATACCGGTGGACTGACCCGAGGTGGTTATAAAAGTTGTTATGACTTATGAGGTGGTGGGGGGGAGCTGATTGACGATCCGAGTTCCCAGGCCCGCGTGGTTCCTGTGTCGTTTCTGTCTCCGCAAGCCCACATTCCGAGCTCACCGCACTGGTGCGCGAACCCCATCTTGGACAGCAGCAGCTCGACGTCGCTCGCATTTTTGCCCATTTTGCAGTCATTGCGCCGTCTTCTTCTTCTTCTTCTTCTTCTTCTAATTCTCCTAATTCTAATTCTGATCAGGTCTGCGAGCTCTGCTGCGCGCTCGACGAGATGACGTCGCCAGCCTGGCCATTCTCGATTCACGATCAACAGGTTGTTTCTTCGCCTTTCCTGTCGCCACGGCGGCCCGCTGGCATCGCCTGCAGGGATCTGAGCGACACGCGGGTGGTGGTGTGGAGGGTGCTGGGCCGTGGGCAATGCGCATCCAGCTTCAACCAACCCTCAATACTCAGTCGGGTGAGGAGGTGAAGAGTTTGGCTTGATTGATTTCTTGATTGCAACGAGCCCTCTGTCACCCTGCGAGTCTGTGTGATGGGCAGTCTGCTCCGTATATCCGCGACAAATGGCCAAGGCCGGCGCATGGTACAACGACAACGAATGATGTGCCTTATTATATGAGGAAATTCCACTCGCCCACGACCTCTGTCCATACACATGCATCGTTCTCGTACCCGCCATCTCATTCAAGCTCGTCAGGGTAACACAAAGAGAGTCACACGTTTCATGGCATGGATTGCGCTATTTGGGTGCATGGGTAAAGCAGGAAGGCGCTACAAGTTACCAACACTTGAGCGAGAAGATTCAGGCAAACTGCCTCTGGCGCTTGGAGAGCACGGAGACGCAGACGCCGGAACGCATGGGGGCCGCTATGTGTGTGAGAAGACGAGACACAGGACCGGGGGGGCCACAGGATTCCGATCATGGACGTGGTTGCTCAGAGATTTGCAAAGCAGCATACAGCATACAGCAATGCCGAGTTGCGCCTCACGACGGGACTGGATTCGCCTCGGACTCTGTCTCACGCAATTGGCGCTGTTGCTGTCATGGTCCATGGCAGCAGAAGTGCGGTGTGCGATAGCGGCAGGAGAGGGGAGAGAAAGAAAGGTCGGGTCGGGTCTTGGATGGTGATGGTGGTGTGGGTAGTCTGTAGTCTGTCGTCTGTCGTCTGTCGTCACCCTCCCAGCGGCCTGCTTGCTTTCTTTTTTCTTTTATGCGTTTATCCTGAACTTCCAGCCCGACATGCAAAGTTCGGCATTGGGGCCTCGCACTTGGCCAGGAAGCACCAGACTAATGCAAGCGACGAGTGGCATGTGTCCGAGTTGGCTTGTTGCCGGTGCCAGTCTGAGTCTGAGTGTGCCAGATCGGCAGTGCATCGCGTCCCCACAAGTCTTTTGGGAGGCAAAACGAATCCTATCAA
The DNA here is from genome assembly GCA_018360365.1 of Claviceps citrina. NCBI lineage: Eukaryota > Fungi > Ascomycota > Sordariomycetes > Hypocreales > Clavicipitaceae > Claviceps > Claviceps citrina. Next base: position 9,625 of record SRQA01000700.1, on the reverse strand, counting down.
GCCCATCAAGGGACGTCTCTGGCCCAGGACGGGCCGGCCAGCGTTTCGTTTGGTTGCCAGATGGAGGCTGGATATGCTGCCGCAAGGTTGATGCTGTTGCTGGGCATGAACACGCAACGGTGTGGTGAAGCGACAAGGTTGCGCATTCAACGTGCCTGTTTTGCGACCGTTGGCGGCGTGGGCTGGCGGCGTGGGCTGGCGGGCGTGGGGAAACAGGCGGTGGCTGACGTCGCTGGGGCGCACATGGCGAATTGTTTGATGCGGCGCGCAATTTTTTTCTCGCAAGTGAAAGTGAATCCTGCGCGCAAATGCCAGCCTTGCCGCCGACAGCCCTCAGCAAGTCACTCGTCGGGCTCGCCGCCATGACGAAACACTGGCCGTGAGTTTGCGCCGCTTCAACGCTCCAGACACGACATGGGCGCAAATGGGCGCGTACGGGCGCATATGATGGGCGCGTACGAGATTCCGCGCGGGGAGCGCAGAGGGCGGAGAGGAAAGCTGTGCGTGCGTGCATGCAAGATCACGTGCGTTCGCGCAATTCGGGCGTGCTTTGCATAGTGAGGGTGACGCGGTGACAAACGACGCATGCTGGGCTCTTGTCTAGGCACCGAAAAGAGGCGTCAGTGGCTATAATTGCTGGGAAATTTCTTTGTATATCCTTGGGATACTTCAGCTGCATCAGCTGCTTCCGTTCGTTTGTTTCTCGGCATGCGCGCTGCCAGAGTCGCTTATCAAATTCACTTTGCCCTCACTTGTACATGTTGGCTGGTGAGACGCGACGAACGACGTAACTGTCGCCATTGGGACTTGTGTCTCTCGAGACTCGTACGGATTGGACGTGTCCGCCTGTCAGGTGGGAGGGGGAGTGGGGCTCCCGCCGTCGTCCGGACGACGATGAAGAGAACCCAATCGACGTGGCTGCGTGGCCTGTGAGTGGCTGGCGGCAGACGAAAGGGGCGCCATCCACACGTGAGTTGTAAATAATGCGTACCAGGTGCCGAGTGGTAAACTACTGGCAGTAGGTACTGTAGCAGTTACTAGGTGCCTTGTGGTAAATGGTAAATAAACAAACAATCTGGCTGGCTGTCGCGGTGGTCGCATGCCACCCAAATGGGTGGTTCTTCCAGGTTCCTTTTAGAATAGAGAAAGGAAAAACCAGAAAAAAAAAAAAACAACTTGCTCGATCGACCGCGACGCCGTCCCCAGTCTCCATCCAGCTGGCAGACGGTCGCAACTGGCATTCATTTATTCATGTCGTGTATATGTTATGTTATGCATCCAAGGCGAGCCAAAAAAAAAAAAAAAAAAAAAAAAAAAAAAACCGTACCCGTAGCGACGAACAAAGGTGGCAGCCAAGCCATCCCCATCCCCATGCCCTCCATCCATCCATCGAGTCATCCATCCATCATTTCTCGCTCATCTTCTCGCCTCGTGCCTCACTTGATTATTTTAATTTCTCAGTCCCTTCCCTTCCCTTTGTTTGGCACACCCCAAACGCGCACCATCTTCGCCGGGCTGCTCAACTTGACCACCAAAGCACGAAGCCCGCCGCCGCCGTCTTCCCTCCCTGGCTCCCTCCCCCATCCGCCCCCCTTCCCCCCCCCCCACCCCCCGGTGACCGTGCCATCACATCCCCAATCTCCCCTTTTATCCTATATTTTTCTCGGTTGGGAGATTTGCCAAAAACCGGGTTCCAAATCTCGCATGCTGGCCCTGAATTTGCGGTCGGGTGAATGAGGATCCAAGTCGGACGCCAATCCGCGCTGTGATTCAGTCCCTTTCTTTTTTTTTTTTTTTTTTGAGAAAAAGAAAAAGAAAATAAGACATTTCACTCTCGGGGGTTTTTTTTTGGCCCTTGCGCACGACGGACGACCCTTGCGCACGACAACGACGACGAAGACGAGACGAAGACGACGACGACGACGACGACGACGACGATCCTGACGTTCCATTCGTGGTCCTCGGCCCCTGCCACTCTCGAGTTGTGCAAAAGTGTGCAAAAGTGCAAAAGTGAGCTTTTGCACCGTGTGCTGGCTTTCATAGCTGCGTCCAACACCATCTGCTGGTCTGGTCTGTTTCTGCTTCTTGCTCAGCCAAAGGGGAGCGCTCCAGAAGACCCAATCATCTGTCGGCTCTCGTTGCTGTGTTGCGTGGTTGGTTGCGCGGGTGAGCACTTGCCTGCCAACCGGCTCCCGCAGCTCCTGTCTGTCCGACCTGTTGTTCATGCCCTCCCTCGGGTCCCTTTGTTGACATACGCTTGGGTTTAAAAAAAAAAGAGACGAGAAAAGAAAAGGGGTCTCGATTATTTATCGCCTGTCCACTGCTGCAGAAACATACACTTTTTTTCCTTTCGTCTTTTTCGGGTTTGCGCAATCTACTTTGCCTCAGACACGTCTCAGAAGCCCGCATTTCTTATCCTTCGACTTTGCCTCGACGAAGAAGGGGGAGGGGAGTCAGTCAACACGCAGCGTATAGAGAGAGAGCCTCAGCCGACGGGCCGTTTCTTCTTCTTCTTTCTTCATTCTTCTTCGACTTCTTCCTCTGTTTCTCCCCTTTGCCCTCGCATGACATTGCCGACGCGTGATCGATTGCCCCTAGTCGACGTCGAGGGTTCGTGAGCGTGTCTCTCTTCCTCACAGGGCTGCCTTGTCTGCGACTCGCGAGAGCCGCGCCTTCCTCTCGATTCGAGCAGGAATTCGCGTGTTATCCTTACAAATTTCCTTCGATTCTATCTTTTTGTCCCCCCAGACGACCATGGACGCCAGGGTACGTGCTTTCTCCGGATGGGCAAATTGCTGTTGCTGCCACTTACAGCTGCCTGCTCCTCCCTTGCCAAGTTGCACACCAGACGTGGCTGACCATTGTGCTCCGCACCTTGTTTCTTCTAGCCCTTCCGACCTCGCGGCTCCGAGAACAATATCCAGTCGCTTCACCAAAAACACAAATCGACAGGCAACCTCGCCATGGCAGCCGCCGCCGCAGCTTCGGCTGCTTCCGCCGCGGTTGGCATCCGTGCTCCGGCGAGACGTGCTGCGTTCGGCGATGTGACCAACATGCCCAAAACCAAACCGACGGTCGGCGGACTTCACGACGGAAAACTGCACAAGGCCCCGACGACGGCCAACGGCATTCTCAGCACCACCCTGATCAACAAGGAGAATGTTCCGTACGGCCGCGCCGTCAAGGACTCCCTCGCTCGTCCTGCACAACGGTCGAGCACGGCGTCCTCCAACGGGCCCAGCTTGACGGTGCTGCCTGATGGAGGAAAAAGGCCAGCGGCAGGCACGGCTCAACAGGATGCGAGGGCGCTCCCGTCGGCCGCTGGCGTTCAGCAGGCTGCATGCCCGGGTGGTGCCGTTGCACGACGCCGGACAACGTACGCGTCGTCGGTGAAGGAAGCTGTTTTGCCTCCATCGACAGCCACAATGGACGCACCGCCGATGCAACCTCGCCACCACAAGAGCCAGCCGCACTTGAAGCAACCACGACAGCCGATGCTTCGTCGAACGCAGAGCAAGCACTTTGAGAGCCTCGACCACCCACTCGACCAGTCTGTGCCAGAGTCGGCTTCCGCTGCCGCAACTTCCGAGCTGACGACGATTTCTGCCAGCATAGCCGAGGAGCAGATTTACGCTGATCTTCCCTGCTGTGCCGATGACGACGACGAGCTGCTCCGCGGAGTGAATCACGCTGATGCGTACCCTGAGCTTTCCTCAAAGCCAGACCTCATCTCCGAAGACGGTCACGCGATCCTCAATCCTGCCAAGGAAGCTCACACGCAAGCACTGTCGGAGCCAGAGGAGTCCTGGGACGACGACGACGAGGACGAAGACTACGACGACCAAGACCAGGCATACACTACTGCCCACTCGTTCCGCTCTCAGAACATGACGACGGGCGGCGTGACGACGATTCTTGCGCCACCCATCACGTCCAAGATACGGCGCGAGCTGGACGAGGCCAAGCTTGAAGTTCAACAGACTCGATCACTCGATGATATCGAGGAGGAAATGTGGGACGTGAGCATGGTTGCCGAGTATGGCGAGGAGATTTTCGAGTACATGCGGGAGCTGGAGGTATGCTGCAAAAGCATGCGCGACTTGTTTTGCCCTTTTTTTGACTGACGTTTTTTGCCAGGTCAAAATGCAACCGAATCCTCACTACATGGAAATGCAGACGGAAATCCAGTGGACGATGCGCTCTGTGCTCATGGACTGGCTTGTACAAGTTCACAGCCGCTTCAACCTGCTGCCGGAAACGCTGTTTCTCACAGTCAACTACATCGACCGGTTCTTGTCGTGCAAGATTGTGTCGATTGGCAAACTGCAGCTGGTCGGGGCCACGGCCATTCTGGTGGCATCCAAATACGAAGAAATAAACTGCCCCTCCCTCGACGAGATTGTATACATGGTGGACGGCGGGTACACGACAGAAGAGATACTCAAGGCTGAGCGGTTCATGCTGAGCATGCTCAGCTTCGAGCTTGGTTGGCCAGGCCCGATGAGCTTCCTCCGCCGGGTGAGCAAAGCGGACGACTACGATCTCGACACGCGCACGCTCGCCAAGTATTTTCTCGAGTTGACCATCATGGACGAGCGCTTTGTCGCTTCGCCACCCAGTTTTCTGGCTGCGGGAGCCCACTGCTTGTCGCGATTGATTTTGAAAAAGGGCGAATGGGTACGTTTTTTGTCCGTGTTTTTTTTTTTTTTTTTTTTTCTATTCTTGACTTACTAATTTTGTTGGCTAACTGCTGCCGTCTGTGTCCCAGACCAAGGCCCATGTCCACTACTCTGGATACACGTGGGCCCAGTTGAGGCCGCTGGTCACCATCATGATCGAGTGTTGCGAGCATCCCCACCGTCACCATTCCGCCGTGTTCGAGAAGTACCAGGAGAAGAGATTCAAGGAGGCATCGACCGTCGTTCAGCACGCCCTGGACGCCGGCTTCTCTCTGCCTCATCATGCCACCGCTGTTCGACCGATGCGTGGACAGACGGGTGACTTGTCAGACGTCTTGCAGTATGCCAAGGGCATGTTGGTACCCGCCGAGGGTTAATTGTTGTACAGAACTGCGTGTCTGGGCGCATATACGTATACACTTACACAGGCAGCCCTTGCCCCCCCCCCCGCTGGATTGTTGATTTGAGCACTGTGTCGGAATCAGACGTGGCATGTTGCCGATTCGTTCTTGTTGACTCTCGCGAGGGGTGGCATGGACATTTCAGAGATGGTACTTTGTTGCCAATAATCACAGCTCAATAGTTGTCCTTTTTGCTATCCGATTGGGATCGCCAAAGACCAACAGCACGCACCCTGGACTTTTTTTTTTTTTTTCGAGTCCGATTTATTCTCCTCGTTCATTCATCCATTCTTCTTTCTTCTTTTTCATTCCCGCTTTCTCATGAGCCTTATGACTTTTTTTATTCCTCTTCTCACATGTCTCTTTCTGCCGACAGTCCTCTTTTGCACAAAGATGGTCCAGACGCTGCTTTTTCCCTCTGCTTTTTTGTCTTTTTTCATCTGAAGGGCGTTTCCGGGCTTGCTTATACTGCACTGCACATGAGACGAATGCGCCTCGCGTTTCTTGCCACTCGTCTTTTTTTTTTCTCTCTCTTCAGAGTGTACATATATATAGCATCAAAAAGGAAAGGAAAGGGGGAGTTTTCTGGCACGCCACGGTTTGGTTTGTGGCGGATGTAAGTGCTGCATATGGTTTTGTCGGTTGTCGGTTGTCGGTTTTCTTTAACTACAGTTGTTTTCTCAATTTTATAATTTTTCCAACCTTGGCAAGTTTGGTTTTTCGGTTTTACTCTTCTTTGTGGTTTGAGTGTTCTTTTGATGGAAACGTGGGTTGAGGGGCGTGGAGAAGGCGTGCGGGGCGCGGTGTCGAGAGAGGAGGGGAAGATGCATTCTAAGAGGAGAGACACATATGCTGGAAGAGGAAGAGGAGAAGACACACATGCTGGAAGAGGAAGAGGAAGAGGAGAGAGGAAGCCAGACCGGTTTTGTTGTCTGCCGACGTATATAGCTGGTTGCCGTGGCTGGCGTGGATGCGTGTTGCGTTGCGCGAGGGGGGCATGTGTTGTTTTTTTTTTTTTTTTGTTTGAGATGTTTTCTAGCATTGAGTGCGTTGTGATGGTCGTGATGGTCGTGATGGTTGTGATGGTCGTGATGGCCGTGATGGCCGTGCCGTGATGGCATCGTGATTGCGGGTGGAGTAATGGCAGTGGCGGAGCAGGCGATTGGCATATATGATGATGCTTTGTCTTTGTGCATGTGATGTGTATGCACGGGAGGGACAGTGACCAGTGACGACTGACCACTGTCCAAGAATCCCGACATTCAGCCGCCCACGTTTCAACTCTGCCGGCACGGTGCAGCGGTGCAGTGGTGCAGCCACTCGGGACGACGACGTCGCATTTCGGTTTTGAGCTGCATTTTCTGGGATTCGATTCCAGATCCAGATCCAAGTCTGCCTGCTGCCTGCCTGCTGCCTGCCTGCTGCCTGCCTGCTGCCTGCCTGCCCGCCTTCTTGCGGACGCATTTTCATTCCTTTTGTTTGTCTTTTCTGCCAGGCTTGCCACGGACGGACGGACGGACGGACGGACGGTGGTGACCCGCGTCCTTTGGAAGTTCTCCCAGTCTCCCACTCAAGGAGTCACGCAGGCGTGGAGTCGCAGTCTCACTCACGAGTCACGAGTCACCCCTGGGCCGTGGCTGGGCCCCTGCACGTCTTTCGTCGTCGTCGACTCGTCGTCGTGTGTCCTCTCAAACCTCAAACCCCGGACGGACAGGGCGAGACCTTGAAAAGTTGACCAAAATCCAAAATTACCCCCTGCCAAGTCAAGACGGTGTTTGTTTGGATTCGGAGCAAAAAGGGAAAAAGAAGGGAATTGAGCGGAGCACAAAGGACGAACCTTTTTTTGGCCTCCGGAGCTCGCCTTGGCATTGTCATTCTTGTTACACGCTCGCACACAAAACTTTTTTTTTTTTTTTTTTTTTTTTTTTTTCCCTCGGTTGCACGCACTCGATTAGATTTGGGTGGGACCCGAGGACGACGGCGGCGCAACAACACGCCCCTTCCTTCTTGGTGGGCTGTGCTTTCGATACATTGACATTGACATCAACATATACATACGGCGACGGGGACGCATACACATACCCAGACACATATACACTGTGTGCCCTTTTTTTGCTCGGTTCGGTTCGGTTCGGTTCGGTTCGGTTCGCTTCATCATCTCGTCTCCCCCATCATGGCGAGCCCTTCGGCCGTGATCAAGGAGGCGGTCAAGGAGACCCTCGTGGGCACCACGACCGAGGAGCCTGGCACGCAACTGTCGGCGCAGAGCAGGGCGCGCTTCAATTCGCATGCTGTCAAGGATCCCGAGACGGGGGAGCTGTACATGGGGCACGAGGAGTTTATCAATGCCATTGCGCCAGCAGATGAAGATTATGTGAGTCTAAAAAAAAAAGAAAAAGAAGAAACAGACGAGGACTATCGTTCCCGGCAGGCAGCTGGCAGGCAGCTGGGAGAAGAATCAATGGCGCGCAAAACCTGCTAACGTGCTCTCTGCTTTATGCAGCACAAAATCAAGAGAGACCAGTACTCAATCTTGTTCCGTGTCGCCGACAGCAAAGACACGGGCCGCGTGAGCCTGACAGACTGGAGTGTGTTTGAGAACCTCTTGTTGAAACCAGATGCCGAGTACGAGATCGCATTCCGCCTCTTTGACGTGGACCGCACGGGCAATGTCAAGTACGACAACTTCCGCCGCCTCTACGATGCCAACAAGAGCCCGGACGGCATCCCCTTTGACTGGGACTGCGAATGGGCCAAGCTGTACCTCGGCAGCAAGAAGAAGCGCCACAACCTGAGCTATCCCCAGTTCTCGCAGATGCTGCGCGGCCTGCAGGGCGAGCGCATTCGACAGGCCTTCCGGCTCTTCGACAAGGACGGCGATGGCTACATCGACCCGGACGAGTTTGAGCGCATCATCCGCGCAACTTGGCGGCACAAGCTCTCGGACCACCTCCTGGACAACCTGCACACGCTCTGCAACATCTCCACCGGCAGCAAGATCTCGTATGCCAACGTGCGGGCCTTCCAGAACATGATTCAGGAGGTGGACCTGGTCGAGCTCATTGTGCGCCGGGCCATTGCCAAGAGCTCCGACGGCAAGATCACGCGCTCCGAGTTTGCCCACGAGGCTGCCAAGGTTGCGCGCTTCTCGCTCTTCACCCCGATGGAGGCCGACATCCTGTTCCACTTTGCCAGCCTGGACGAGCCGTCGGGCCGGCTGGGATTGACCGACTTTGCCAAGGTGCTGGACCCGTCGTGGCGGACGACGCCCGTGTACGGAAGCGACGGCGCTGCTGCTGCCGCTGCCGCTGCTGCTGCTGGCGGCGCGGTGCCGAAGACGGCATCCGTCCTGCACGGCGCCCTCGAGTCGGCGTACAACTTTGGACTGGGCAGTCTGGCCGGCGCCTTTGGCGCCTTCATGGTGTATCCCATCGACCTGGTCAAGACGCGGCTGCAGAACCAGCGTGGAGCCCAGCCGGGCCAGCGTCTGTACAAGAACTCGATCGACTGCTTCCAAAAGGTGTTTCGCAACGAGGGCATCCGCGGCCTGTACTCGGGTGTCCTGCCGCAGCTGGTCGGCGTGGCTCCCGAAAAGGCCATCAAGCTGACGGTCAACGATCTCGTCCGGGGCTACTGGACCGACAAGCAGGGCCGCATCTCGGTCGGGGCCGAGATCTTGGCCGGTGCCAGCGCCGGCGGCTGCCAGGTCGTCTTCACCAACCCGCTCGAGATTGTCAAGATCCGGCTGCAGATCCAGGGCGAGGTGGCCAAGACGGTCCAGGGCACGCCCAAACGGTCCGCCATGTGGATCGTGCGCAACCTGGGCCTGGTCGGCCTGTACAAGGGCGCGTCGGCGTGTCTGCTGCGCGACGTGCCCTTCTCGGCCATCTACTTCCCGACCTACAGCCACCTGAAGCGGGACTTTTTCGGCGAGTCGGCCGGCAAGAAGCTCGGCATCCTGCAGCTGCTGACGGCCGGTGCCATTGCCGGCATGCCGGCCGCGTACCTGACCACGCCGTGCGACGTCATCAAGACGCGTCTGCAGGTCGAGGCGCGCAAGGGCGAGGCCACCTACACGGGGCTCCGGCACGCCGCCACGACCATCTGGAAGGAGGAGGGCTTCACCGCCTTCTTCAAGGGCGGCCCGGCGCGCATCTTCCGCTCCTCGCCGCAGTTTGGCTTCACGCTCGCCGCGTACGAGTTCCTGCAGACCACGCTGCCCATGCCCGGCGGCAAGAAGGAGGAGGAGGCGTCGATGATGATGGCCAAGACGGCCGACAACCACCCCGACGCGGCGTCGTCGTCGTCATCATCACCGTTTGCGCGCAGCCGAAACGCCCTCAAGGTGATTCTCGATCTCGACGAGGGCTTTGGGCGGGCCAGGATGCCGGATGCGAAGGGCTGGAAGGGCCTGCCTCGGGCGATGGGCGGTGGGGGCGGCGGCACAGGGTCGTAGGAGGAGAGGTTGGTTGTTGAGAAGGGAAGGGGGATTGGAATCGTGGGCATGGCATGACGTGTCTTTTTTTTTTTTTTTTTTTTTTTTTT
>SRQA01000070.1:0-43457 GCA_018360365.1 Claviceps citrina | reverse complement strand
TCCCTATACTAGGGTTTTTCCTATATAAATTAGTAGTAGAAGTTCTAGATATTAGCCCCCTAGGGAGCTAACTAGTGTACTATAATAATAATAATAATAGTATATAAGTAATAAATTAGTATAAACTTATTAATAAATATACCTTTTATTATAAATTTAATAATAATAAAAGTAATTATAATAGTTTTTCTAAGTATAATAAAAAATTACTTAAGTAAACTCTTTAAAAAAATAATCTTACTAAACTTAAAAAAGAAAGTAATAACTAACTAAGTACTTTATAGTAAAGTTAAGAAAAAAAAGCTACTTATTATAAGTATAAAAAAAAACTATATAAAATTAAATTACTTAAAACCTAATTATAGTATTTATAAGAAAGGTAACTATATTATTACTATATAAGAAAGGTAACTATATTATTACTATATATAAAAGTAATTACTTTAATTTAGTAACTTATTTAAATATTACTAAACTTAATATAAAAAAAAAAGTCTTATACTTAGGAAAATACCCTAGCTTTAGGAGCTAATATAAGATTTTATATTAAAGTATTCTTAAGGCTAGGAAATAGCTAGGTTATAGTAAAGTTAGTATTAGCTAATACTAATATTACTTATTTTATTATTTATTTTAAGTTATTAATAAAAATAAATTAAAAAAAGTAAAAAAAAGTAATTTACTAATAAAATTAGTAAATATAATACTAAAATACTATAATATACTTAATATACTTTATAAAGTATTTAATAATATAAGTTATAAAAAGATTTATTATATAAGCTATTATATAGCTAAGATTTTAAAAGACTTTTTTTTAAAAATAAATTAGTTTAGAAAAGAGAATTTATATATTTTATTATAATATATATAAAAGTGTTAGTATTAACGCAATGGGTCGGGTTAACGTGGACCTAGCGCATCCAATTAGCCGCATCTAAACTCGCTTCGGATAGCTAGCTAGTGCGCTAGGCACGTGACCTATAACTATACATATTACGAAAACTACTAAAAGGCCTTACACCCTCCTACCTAGCTAGAAAAAAATAAAATAATATTAACTAGAATCTTAGTACTTCCTTTTTACGCATGCATTACTTATTATTCCTTATACTTTTATTTATTAGATTTACTTATATAACTAATACTAATTAGTAGTTAAAAAACTATAGATTAGCAAGATCCTATAGAAGAGATAATTTAGAGATTATAATTAGATTTAATTTATCCTGCTTAGGGAAGTTTTTAAGAATTTGCTTGCAAAACTAGCTTATAAAGAATTTAATTTATCTTGCTTAGGGAAGCTCTTTAGGATCCTTTAGAAAGTAGATTTATACTAAGTAAGAAGCTTATTATATACTATATTACTTGCTTTAATAGGTATAAGTTTCCTCTTTTTACTTATTAAAAGCTTATTAGAGGAAAACCTTATACCTTTTGTTTATTATAAGATTTATTAAATCTTTAATTAAATATGTTAGTCTAGGCTAATAATTACTATAGATATCTACTCCTTTACTTGCTTTATCCCCTGCTTTATTAACCTCTTCAAATCCTGTTTTTTATAATTTAAATAAAGTATAATATATAATAATAACTAGACTAAACTAAAGTCCTTACTTCAAGCTCTTAGAGGTAATAATTCTAAACCTTCCTTAGGTTTTAGTAATATATAAAGGAGTTATTATAGCAAATTAGCATAAGCTTAGGTATAATAAATTTAACCTAGAAAAGGCTATACCTTATAAAATTTATAGCTAAATTCCTTACTTTATTTAGCAAGCTAATACTAAAGACCTTTATAATAAACCCTTATAGCTAAGTGTTATAGGTAGGTTAGGGATATTAGAGTAAAAGATTAAGTAAGTCACGGCTTATTTAAAGGTATATAGCAATAAGTAATAGTCTTAATTCTTACCCCCTTTTATTTAATCTAATAAAGGGTTTACACTTATATAATTATAAGCATTATATACCTTTAGGTCTTTGCTATAAGTCGAATAATTATATATAGTAAATAACTATATTATATAATATAAGTCTAATAAAAGCTTACTTATATAAATAAACCTTATTAGCCTAAGGTAACCTTATAGCCTTTTAGTCTTAATAAGATAACCTTTTTTATTTATAATTATTTTAGTTATAAAAGGTTTACTTTATTTTCTTTAATTTAAATATTATAAAAGAATTTAAAAATTTCTAATATTTCTAATTTATATATACTTTTTATAATTTTTATAATATTTCTAATATTATTACTTTTTATTTATTATTAAATTTTAATTTCTTTAAACCTTTTATTTCCCTTTATTTATTAGTTTTATTATTATATTATAGCTTTTTTTTAAAGAATTCTTTAATTATATTTTAAAAGAACTTATAATTTATATAATAATATATTTATATATTCTTTAAGTTATTATAGGTTTCTTATTTAATAAGGTACATTTATTAATTTCCTTAGTACTTATAAGTAATAATTTCTTTTATAATATATAAAAAATCTTTTTTTATAAGAAAAAATACTTATTATATTACTGTTAGTATACTTTTTGTAAAAGTTTTATATAATTTTAGGTTTAAAATATAAAAAATATTATAAGGTTTTATATCTTATGAAAGCTTTATTTAATAAGCTAACTTATAATTTCTAATTAACTTAGTAATCTTATAAGGTCTTAGGTACTTTACTATAAGCTTCTTACTTAGTCTTTATAAATTAATATTTTTTATAAATAAAAGAATATAATTTTTTATATTAAATTTTATTAGTATTCTTTTTTAATTATAATACTTAGCATATATAGCTTATATATTTTATAAAAGCCTTTATATTTTTTTATATTTATATTATAGTTTTATTTTATATAGCTTAGCTTATTTATTTATTATAGTAGCTATTCTTTTTATATATAATAAGCCTTTAGGTATAAAACCTTAAAATACCTTAGTAAGGAATTTATAAAAAAAGCTATAGTAGCTTATATTATATATAAATTATACTATTAGTAAAAGGTTAACTTAATTAGTTAATTTAGCATTACTAAAGGTATATAAATAATACTGAAGTAAATAATTTATTTATTTAGTTTAATTATTAGTTTTAGAGTAAAATATAATACTTAGTTAATACTTAATTGTAATATTATAGTAAAAGGTTTACTAAAAAAAGCTTATAAATATTAATTTAGGGCGTGGTTATCAAGCATCTAACGTAGCGTATCAAGCATCCACCCTGTGGCTGACTGTGGCTGCAAACATCTGTTACTAGCGTTCTATAGTAATTCGCACACAAACTACATAATTATTATCTAAGGCCACCGCCTTATATAAGGCTTGTAATTATAACTATACTACACATATATAATTAAAGCTATTTGTAAGTGTAACCTTAAATTACAGCTATTTACAAGCTAAGCTCCCTTTTTACCTCTAATAATGCCTTCTCTATAGCTTCCCTCTCCTTAATAAATGTATTAATATCGCCCTTAAAGCCCTCTTTAATTTATATAATATTCTACTCCTAACTAGAGGCATTATAATTACTAAAGTTATTATTATTAGCAGCCTTACTATTGCTATTCCCCTTATTAGCCTCTTGTGCTATATTTGTGTTATTATTAATATCTTTAATCTAATTAAGAGTCCTTAAATATGCCTGTAATGATATAATCCTAGGCTTATATAAATTACCTAATTAAAGCCTATAAAGCCCTATAGCTATTATAGTTATTAAAGTTATACTTATAATTATAAGTATAGTTAAAGATAGAGTGTTTAATATATTTAAAGTCTTGTAATCTTAATAAGCCTTAGCTTCCTTAAGCCTCTAAACCCCTTTAAATACTAAGGGATTTTACTAGGCATGCTAAGAGATATTAGTCCCCTTTTCTAACCTAAGAGACCCTTTTAGCCTGCCTTTTCCCCTTATAATAGTAGGGTTAAAAGGTCTTATAGGCGAATTTATATTTTGCTAAGGCTATTTATAATATCTTTGCTAATACTAATTAATTTCTTCCTCTTTAATTAGCTACTTATTATAAATTCGCTATAATAAGCAATGCCTCTAAAGGACCCCTAGGGCTATAATATAAGGGCAGGGGAGGCATAGTAATTCTAGCGCTTTTAAGCGGTTAGGATTAAGAGCCCTTTCTTCTGTAATTATAAGATATAATACTACATAAGAGATTCGATTGTAAATTAATTAGTAGTAAGGTTAATAAGTATAGTTTAGTAGCTTATTATACCTCTAATGCTTGTAAGTCTAAATATTAGCAAATTAGTATGCTTAGAAGTCTTAAAGCTTATAAAAGACTAAGCTTAAGTTACCTATATTACTCTAAAGAAACCTCTTAATAAAAGTATTTATAGACTTTATAATAAATATTATAGTATAGCTAAAATAACAGTGTTAATTAATAAAGCAGCTTATAATTTTCTGTATTTAGGGCTTAATCTAGGTTTTTAGCGTGTATTTTACTGCTTCTTTTAGGTATCTCCTAGCCTCTTAAAAACGCTAAAGCTACTTATTAAATACTAATTCTGTCTCGCAGTACATAAGGTTATTCTATGCCTTTAAAAAGCGTGTAAAGTTAAGGTAGTGAAGGGTTTTTTTAGTTATAGGGTTAAATCTAGCTTTAGGGAAGTATTGCTTGCACTTAGCTAGTATATTTATATTAATATACGACTAGTAAAGAATATATAGAATGTTAATAAAGCTAGGGTACTCTTTAATAGCTTAAAGTAAGGCTAAATTGTGGTTTGTAATAATAATATAAGGCTTTTTAATATTACATAAGGCAAGAAGGTTACTAAGGGTCTTAATAACCTATTTAAAATCCTCCCTAGTCTTGCTACTTATAAAGCAAGAGGCAATTTAGAAGGTTCTCTTTAATAATATAATACTATAGGCGTTAAAAAAAGGCATATTAAATTAGTTTGTCTTGTAGGTATTATTAAAGAGTAAGATATTAGGGTTTTCCTTTAAAAGCTTAAGGCTAGAGACTAGTGTAATAAAAAGCCTTATAATCTAGCTATTAGGGCTTTAGTAGTCCTTAAAGATATACAAGGGATTATTACAAAGCTAGTTATAGAGCTACTTAACCTTTATATAGCTATTAAGCTTATGTTAGTAATGTCTTTAAATTATATTATATATATTATGCTATATAATGCCTTTAATATCCTTAGGGTTTTTGGATTATAGGGTTTAAAGGATTTAAAGCAGCGTAATCCCTAAATTATATAGCTTAATAATCCTTTTATAAAGTATTTTTAGCTTATTATTCTAAACCTATATTAGGGGGAGGCTATTAAGTTTATAATTATAATAGCTTAAGGCAAAGGAATTAGGCCTTTTCACGTAGTAAACACTAAGATTAATAATAATATTAAGCTTATATAGGCATTCTATTATTTATAAGCATGTATTCTTTTGCTTATAAGCTTTAGGGGTCTTAGGATTAGCCTATAAGGCATACTTCTAGCCTTTGTAGTATTATAGGATAATTCGCAATAAGTTCTTTATATTTAGTTAGCTCTTGTAAGTTATAAGGGCAAATCTAAGCTTATAAGAGGTAGCTTTTATTGTGGATTTAATAGCTTTAAGGCTATTAAAGGGCTTGTTATAAAGGGCTTTTATAGTAGCGTTTTTTAGCGTTTTTAGCGTTTTTTAGCGGGCGGGCAAATAGCTTTAATTGCGTGGATTATGTGTGTGGGAGCGTGACGTGGGTTATGGTATATTAGGGCAAAGTCTATTTTAGATTACATGTGTAGCCTATACAAAGGCTAATAGCGAATGCTGCGGGCGCCTAGCCACAGGGTGGATGCTTAATACGCTACGTTGGATGCTTGATAACCGCGCCCTTAATTTATAATTAGTTATAATACTTTCTAAAATACTATAGTTTTTAAATACTAAATTAATAAAATATATAGCTAAACTATTACTACTTAATTACTTTAATATTAGTATATATATAATATACTTTATAAATTAGTTAACTATAATAAAAATAATATTATATATTTTAAATTCTAATTCTTTTACTAAAAAAAGCTTTATAATAAAGTTTATTAATAGTTTTTAAAAAAGTTAGTTTAGTATAAAAAGTATAGTAAGTTTACTATAAAGTTAATATTACCTTAGCTTTAATACTTAATAATTAAAATAAGTATAAATATACTCTTTAATATTATTTTTTATATATAACTAGTAATACTAGTTAGTAATTTAATAAAGTATTTTACTAACTTCTTAATACCCTATAGCTTTATTATTATAAATAAGTATTAAGATCTTTTTATAAAGACCTAATAAAATATATATATAGTCTCTAAAAAGAAGTGTTTTATTTTTATTAATTAACTAACCTAAAGGGCTATAAGTATCCCCTAAGCTTCTAACTAAAGGGTTAGAGAAATCCCCTAAATTTTAAGCTTAAGGGCTATAGGCATCCTTTAAGCTTTAAATAAGCTACTTAGTTCCTAAGACAAAGGCGTCCCCTTACTATGCCTAGCTTAATTTATTATATATAGCTACTTTTAAAGGTTTTATAGTATTAGCTTTATGCTATATAAGACACTAACTAAGGAAGTAAAGTTTAGCTATAAGAGCGCTATTATATTAACTTATTATTAGTATAAGGCTACTAAGTAAAATTAGTATTTATAACTTTAATAATATTTTAAACTATTTTAAAAAGCTACTTATAAGTATTACTTTCTTAGTAAGTACTTTATATACTTACTTTTTAAGAGCTATAATATTCTTTCAGTATTATAAGCTAAAGACTATATTAATAATAATTATTTCTTTTATAATTAAAGGTAGTTTAAAGCTTATTGTTATGGGTAGGTTAGGGATATTAGAGTGAAAGATTAAGGAAGTCACGGCTTATTTAAAGGTATATAGTAATAGGTAATAGTCTTAATTCTTGCCCCCTTTTATTTAATCTAGTAAGGGGTCTGCACTTATATTATTATAAGTATTATATACCTCTAGGTCTTTACTATAAGTCTAGTAGTTATATATAGTAAATAACCTTATTATATAATATAAGTTTAATAAAAGCTTGCTTATATAAATAAAACTTATTAGCTTAAGGTAACCTTATAGCTTTCTAGTTCTAATAAGGTAACCCTTTTTACTTTTAACTATCTTAGTTATAAAAGGTTCTCTTTATCTTACTTTAATTTAAATATTAGAATTAAATCTAAAACTTTCTAATGTTTCTAATTTATATATACCCCTTATAATACTTATAATATTACTACTTTTTATTTATTATTAAATTTTAATTCTTTTATTTCTTTAAACCTTTTTCTTTTTTATTTTTTAATTTTATTTCTATACCCTAGCTTTCTTTTAAAGAATTCTTTAATTATATTCCTAAGGGACTTATAAATTTATAAAGTTATAGTAATATATTTATATATTCTTTAAGTTATTATAGCCTTCTTATTTAATAAAAAACTTTTACTAATTTCCTTAGTACTTATAAGTAATAATTTCTTTTATAATGTATAAAAAACTTTTTTTTATAAAAAAAGGTACTTATTTTATTACTTTTAGTATACTTTTTAAATCTCTTTTATATAATTCCAGGTTTAAGATATAAAAGATATTATTAAGTCTTATGCTTTATAAAAGCTTTATTTAGTAAGCTAACTTATAATTTCTAATTAACTTAATAGTTTTATAAGGTTTTAAGTACTTTATTATAAGCTTCTTACTTAGTTTTTATAAATTAATATTTTTTATAAATAAAAGAATATAATCTCTTATATTAAATTTTATTAGTTTCCTAATTTAATTATAATATTTAGCTTATATAGCTTATATATCTTATAAAAGTTTTTATATTTTTTTATATTTATATTATAGCTTTACTTTATATAACTTAGCTTATTTATTTATTATAATAGCTATTCTTCTTATATATAATAAGCCTTTAGGTATAAAATTTTAAAGCATTTTAGTAAGGGATTTATAAAGAGAGCTATAGTAGCTTATATTATATATAAATTATATTATTAATAAAAGGTTAATATAATTAGTTTATTTAGTATTACTAAAGGCTTATAAATAATACTTAAGTAATTAGTTTATTTATTTAGTTTAACTATTAATTTAAAAGTAAAATATAATACTTAGTTAATACTTAGTTATAATATTATAGTAAAAGGTTTACTAAAAAAAGCTTATAAAAGTTATTTTATAACTAGTTATAATACTTTTTAGGATATTATAATTTTTAAAGACTTAATTAATAAAAAATATAGCTAAACTATTACTACTTAATTACTTTAACATTAATATATAAATAGTATAATTTATAAATTAATTATTTATTATAAAAATAGTATTATATATTTTAAATCCTAATCCCTTTACTAAGGAAAGTCTTATAATAAAGTTTATTAATAGCTTTTAAAAAGGTTAGTTTAGTATAAAAAGTATAGTAAGTTTACTATAAAATTAATGCTACCTTAGCTTTAATACTTAATAATTAAAATAAGTATAAATATACTCTTTAATATCTTTTCTTATATATAACTAGTAGTACTAGTTAGTAATTTAATAAAGTATTTTACTAACTTCTTAATACTTTATAACTTTATTATTATAAATAAGTATTAAGATCTCTTTATAAAGACCTAATAAAATATATATATAGTCTTTAAAAAGAAGTATTTTATTTTTATTAATTAACTAACCTAAAGAGCTATAATTATTTCCTAAGCTTCTAACTAAAAGGTTAAAAATAGCCTTTTTACTATAACTTAAAAAGCTAAAGGTATTTTTTTAGTTTTTTCTTATTTTATTATTTAAAAAGTTAGAGACTTCTCTTATATTCTAAGCTTAAAAGCTATAGGTATTCTCTAAGCTTTAAATAAGCTACTTAGTTTATAAAATAAAAGTATTCCTTTACTATACCTAGCTTAATTATTATATATAGCTACTTTTAAAGGTTTTATTATATTAGCTTTATATTATATAAAATACTAATTAAGGAAGTTAAGTTTAGCTATAAAAGCGCTATTATATTAACTTATTATTAGTATAAGGCTATTAAGTAAAATTAGTATTTATAACTTTTATAATATCTTAAACTATTTTAAAAAGCTACTTATAAGTATTACTTTTTTAGTAGTTATACTATATACTTACTCTTTAAAGGCTATAGTACTCTCTAAGTATTTTAAAAAGCTACTTATAAGTATTACTTTCTTAATAGTTATATTATATACTTACTTTTTAAAGGCTATAGTATTCTCTAAGTATTATAAGCTAAAAACTATACTAATAATAATTATTTCTTTCTTAGTTAAAAGTAGTTTAAAGCTTAATTACTTTAATTTTATACTAATAATTAGATATATTTTTAAGCTATAGTTAAGGCCTATTTAAAAGAGGCTTATTTCATTTTTTATATTTAATTAAAAAAGAAGTTTAATATAAGTTTATTTTTAGTTTTTAAAAAATCTTTTAAAGTTAGTATAATTTGCTTATTTAAAGCTAATAAGCTTTAACTATATACTAAGGGAATAGCTCTTTTAATTATTTAAGCCTCCTTTAAGCTAATTATAAAAGTTAGTTTATAAAAGAGAATTTTTAATATAATTCTTATAAATCTTTTCTCCTATAGCTTAATATTACTTTATAATACTAGTAAGGTAAGTACTAATATATAAGACTTTTATAAAGTTAGTAGTAAATTAATAAGGATTTATTATAAATTATACCTTATAATTACTAATAAAAGTCTTTAATTAAAAAGTATTTTAATTATTATAAAAAGGCTACTTAAGGGAGCTTATATAAAAGTTTACTATAAATAAAATATAGTAAGTATAATAAAAGCTATAAATATATTCTCCTTTAGTAATTCTTTATTATTAATATTATATATAAGTTTTTAAAGTTATTACTTTTTCCTTGCTTAATTAATATACTTTTATAATACTAAGATTTTAGTATTATAATTATTATTAATAAAAGTATTTTTTATAGCTATTATAAGCTTTTACTAAATAAAAATTATAATAGGTTATAGTAGTAATTTAAATATAATACTAGCTTTAGGTATAGCTATAAGTCTTCATATAAGTTTAGTGCTTTTTCTAGTAACTTTATTACTATTATATATTAAGTTATAAGGTTAAACTATAGTAACTTTCTTAATATAAAAGAAAAAATTAAAATTATTATAAATAAGTTAAGGATATTAAAGTAAAAGATTAAGAAAGTTATAGCTTATTTAAAAGTATATAGTAATAAGTAATAGTTTTAATTCTTACTTTTTTTTATTTAATTTAGTAAGGGGTTTATACTTATATAATTATAAGTATTATATGCCTCTAGGTTTTTGCTATAAGTCTAGTAATTATATATAGTAAATAACCTTATTATATAACGCAAGTCTAATAGGAGCTTGCTTATGCAAATAGACCTTATTAGCCTAAGGCAACCTCGTGGCTTTCTAGTCCTAACACTTATTAACTTTAATTTTATATTAATAAACTTAGTTAAAAAGTATAAAGCTTAAGAGGCTTTAATATTTTTAATACTAGTATTATAATTTAATTTATAAAATAAAGAGTTTAAAAGGTTTTTAACCCCTAGCTTGTATTTAATTATAAAGTTATATAAATTAAGTTTATTAAAGGCTTACACTTACCTACTAGTAAGCTTAGGCTTTAATATAAGGTACTTATAATTTAAATAGTTTATAATAACCTAAATAAGTTAGGTAGTATAAATTATATAATATTTTTAATTCTTAAAAGCTTCTTAAATTACTAGTAGCTTAGTATTAGGGGTTAAATAATATACTTTAGTACTTAGTAGCTTTCTTAATATAAATATAATAAAGTATTATTAGTTTTCTTACTTTTATAAAAGAATTATACTAATTATAAAATATAATATATTAGTCTTTATTTTTAATAATATAGCTAAATTAAAATATATTAAAATAAGTACTATAATAAAGCTTTATTTAAGTGTTTTAAATGCCTTATATTTATAAGAACCTAATATAAGTAGCCTTATTATATTATTTCTTATTAAATTTATAAGGGGGGTTATAATCTTATTATTATTATTATATAATACACTAGTTAGCTCCCTAGGGGGCTAATATCTAGAACTTCTAGTACTAATTTATATAGGAAAAACCCTAGTATAAGAAGGAAAACCTATGTATACTTATTAGGCTATGCGCGAACATTATTAGGTTTACTAAGGTTTTTATTATAAAAAATAGTATATTACTTACTAGCTAAGTCCTAGTAGTAGTTACTAGAAGTATATATAAAGAGTAAAATTACTTTAAAAAAAGTTTAAATCTAGGTTTATAGGGGGCTTATTATTAGTTATTACTTACCTAAGTATTAATAAGTATTAGTAGCTTAGCCTTATAGTATAGCTAAATACTAGTAAATATAAATAAATAAAAAAGTAAAGTAAATAAATAAAAAAGTAGGGTTATACTTAGGAAAATTAGTATAACTTAGGGGTTTTAATAAGGTTTAGTAATAGCTAAGTAAGGGGTCTAGTCTAGGACTTATAAATAGCCTTATATAATTAGTAAGTTAATAATAATTTCCTCTTTAAGTTAAGGTAAGTAATTTAGTAAGTAATTAAGTAATTTAGCTAATTTAGCTAGTCCCTTTTTTTAGGTATAAGAAAGGTAGGTTTCTTTATAATTTTTAACTTCTTTTTCTCTTTTATTAATATTAGTAAGATTCTAGTAAGTTATAAACCTTATTAGCCCTAGTCTAGCCCCTTGCCTTTCTTATATTACTTTTTTTAAACTTATTATATAATTATACTAAAAGTTAACCTAATACTTATATAAAAAGTAGGTTTTACTTTATTTAATTTTTCTTTTTCTTTATAACTAATCTTATCTTAGTATAAGCTAAATAATAATTATTTATATTTTTTATATTGTTATTATTATAAGAATCTAAATATCTAGTATTATATATAGTAAGGTAAGTATTTAAATATTATTTTTTATATAACTAATACTAATTTATTTAGGGCTTAGTAGCTTTTACTATAAGTATATTTATAATAATAAGAAATATTATTAAATAAGTATTTTTCTTATTCTTATAACTTATTTTAAATAGTATTTAACTAAACTAGCTAAAGTAAAATATTATATATAATACTATAATTACTAAGCTATTAAAGTTAAAAAAGTAGTTAAAAAGTAATTAAGCCTTTAATATAAGTCTTTTATATTATAAAACTTTTCGCGATTTCGCCCGCACTACTATACTAACGCAAAACTGCCTTTAAAACAAAAAAGAACACTAGATTTAAAATTATTATATTTATTTACCTTACTCTTTAATAGTATATTATAACTAAAGTATAGGCATAGTAATAAATAAAATACTAATAAATATTAATAGTAGAAATTATAAGCTTACCTAAAGCTACTATTACTTTAATATAAGTAAAGGGGGGTATATAATAGGAACCTAGAGTAATACTAAGCTAGTACTTATATAGAATATAATCCTAGATTATATAAAGAAAGAATATAAGGAGATTAGTAACCTTATTTTAATAGTATTACTAAAAAGTATATAAAAGGTAGTTTTTTAGGCTATTAATATAGTAGAGATATATGCTAGATATATAGCTACCTTAGGTAATACTCTTTTTAGCTTTACTAGAAAAAACCTTAAGAAAATAATTAAAAAAGTAGTTAAGAAAGCTATTAGTAATACCCCTAAGGTAGCCTTAATATAGGCTTTTATTACTACTAATAGGGCACTAATTATAAATATTATTACTAGACTAATGTTATAGACTAGCCCTATTACTACTGCTAATAGGCGTTGGAATGCTATTAAAAGATATAAAGAGAAAGGAAGGAAAGGTAACATAAAGACCCTATTATGCCCCCTTTATACCCTTGCTATAAATACCCCCTTATTATTATATATAAGCCCTATACGCGAGGCAAGGTATGTATAACTACTAATACGCACTTATATTAGCCCTATATTAGGCAAAGCCTAATACTATTATATAGCCTTCCGCCCTAGGCAGTAGCTATGCTATACAAACACTACTTATATAAAAGCGTTAGGTTAGTAAGAAAAAGCTATAGGTAAGTAAATTAAGAAACAAAACGTTCTTATTATATTTATAATTACTAGAAGATAAGCATAAACGCTACTAGGGGAGGTAAGCTAGCCTAGCTAGGATAAGCACTAGACTAGTAAGTTAAGAAGATAGTCTAGGGATAGGCAAGTAAACTAAGATAGAGGGATATAAAACTAAATAAAACTATAAACCCTACTAGGTAGCGCAAATAAGTAATATAGTAAATATAATAAGCATAGTGTAAGTATAACACACTACACTAAATAGCTAGCATAAAAGCAAGATATAGGCTATTAATAGTTACTAGTAGTTAGACTATATTTAAGTAACCTGCCTAATATTAGTACCTAGTTAGAGTAAGGCGCTTATATTAGGCATAAGAAGCAAGCTATTAATAGCTAGTATAGCTAGCTAGTATTATAAGAACCTATAGTTATTATTATTTATGCGTAATACCT
This sequence comes from Claviceps citrina, assembly GCA_018360365.1. Taxonomy (NCBI): domain Eukaryota; kingdom Fungi; phylum Ascomycota; class Sordariomycetes; order Hypocreales; family Clavicipitaceae; genus Claviceps; species Claviceps citrina. Next base: position 29,861 of record SRQA01000070.1, on the reverse strand, counting down.
AGACTAAATAATACTATATTAGACGCTTATTAGAGGTATAAAAACCTTATCTTATCTGCCCCTAGAGTCCTACTAACTATCCTTCTCTATTCCCCTTATTATAAAAAGTTTTTATTTTATTACTTATTACTTCCTTATAGACTTATTATTATGCCTAAGCTTACTTTATATTACTAAATCCTATACTTAGTTACTTACTATATTATAGCTGCCCTAAGGCCTACTGCTACTATAGTACCTACTATTACTATACTACCTAGGCTATACTTAAGTGCTATTTCCCCTATATAGCTTTTAGAATATTAGTAAGTAGCCCCCGCCTGCCCTAGTTACTTATATATACCTATAGCTACTATAGCCTTCCCTAGGCGTGTTACGCTAGCCCTTATAACTACCTCTTAGCGCGTAAGGTAATATCCTACCCTTACACTAGCACTAGGTATAAGCCCTAGGTAAGTTTATTATAAAAGGAGACTCTAATAAAGAGGGTAATACTATACTTATAATTATTAACCTGCCTTATATTTAGTATATTCTTATTATTATTTAATTAGGTAGACTAAACTATAAGTATAGTCCCTGTAAGAAGTTATATAAGAGCTACTAAAAGGGCTGCTAGAAATATATATAAGACATGCGTATACTAGCAGCTAATCCCTATATTAGGCATACTATATATGCTTTAATATAAGCTATAGCTAGGGGCTATACTATTATTATACTAGAGGTATATTATAAGGGGACCTAGCGGATTTAGATAGCTACTATCTTAATACCTAAATTCTACACCCTAGGTAATAGATTTACTAACTTATACTACTACGCTAAGTATGCCCTAGTTACTATCTAAACTATTTATAATGCCCTTACTATTACTATACCTACTAATAATATACCTATTATAGGGAGTGCTATGCCTATATTACCTAGTAATATAGCTACTAACCTATTCCTTATATCCCCTAGCGCCCTTATCTAGGGTATTATATAGCTACTAGTCTAACCCCTTACCTAGCTTAAAAGCATACTATTTATATAAGGGGAGCGGAATACCTAGGCTATAGCTAGCTACTAGTAGCATACTATATAGTCCTTTAGGGCTATATAAAGGGCTATAAAGGAGTAGATAGTAATACTATAAAGCGTTATATAGCTACTATAATAATCTTATAAGCCTAGCCTATAGGTAAAGAAATTACTAAACACCTCCTAATACCCCTAATATACCCTATAAGAGCATATACTAAAGAGCTATTAATACTACTAAGAGAGAGATAAGAGGGATATATAAGTAATCTTAATAGCGCTATCCTAAATATAATATAATACCCCCTTCCCTAACCCCTATAATAATAAGCTACCCCTAGAGTTACTTAATAACTAATATAAAGTTTACTAAGGTAAGGAAAAAAGAAAAATAGGTAAAAAAGAGAGGGAAGGAGACTAATTAAAGGTAAGTTAGGCCCTAAGTAGTAAATATATATAGCTTTATAAAAGAACCTTATTTAAGAACTTACTAGGAACTATTATTATACTATACACTACCTTATTTTACCTTATAGTTTGCTAAGGCCTATATATTTACTAGGTTCTTAAGCAGCTCCTATATTAATATTAAGTGTCCTACTTATTTAATAAAAATATCCTAATAGTGCCTACAGCCCCGCGTGTTATAAGCTACTAGCACTTTCTTAACCTAGTATTCCTTATAAAGCTTATTATTCTTATTATTTTATACCTATATAAGCCCTAGGCATATATTATACTAGGGCTAGCTAGGGAGTGGATTAGTAGTAGCGCGCTTAATAAGGTTAATATAAAAAATAGGGTAAATACCCTAGGGTATATTAAGATAAACTATTAGTAGTATAGGAATAGCTATAATATAGTACTTAGCTACTACCTAGTCTAGCTTCTTAGAGGGGTAGTTAGTTTTAATATAATAAAGGGAGAGCTATACTTAGTCCCTAACCTAGAATTACTTTATAAGGTAATAGAAGGTAGCTATACTATTTTATTATTATTACTAAGTAAAGGTAATAGCTGCCTAGGCTAGCTTAGAAGCCTCCTAAAGTTATAAGGCAAACTAGGCTACTTATCCTATGCTTATAGTAGTGCTAGAAGTAAGGTTTATAAGAACCTAGACTAGATTAATATTATATTTATAAAGTAGCTAGTTTAGACTAAAGCTAGTAATAAAGGAAGCCTAATTATTAAGCGTAAGCTAGCACACTACTAGGTGCTTAGGCTAATTAAACTATAAGAAGGAAATATAAAGATATAAAATAGCCTACACCTCCTAGTTAGCTTACTTTATGCCCTTATTAGTTTAGGGGTAGTAGGAGGTAAAAAGTAACTATTTAGTCTTAATAATTAAGCATAAGGTAGTCTAGAACTTACTTAGCTAGTCTAAGCTATAGTTAGTAATAATAAAGGTAAGAAACCTATAAAACTACTACTAGCATATCTTAAACCTTTTTATATATACCTTAGCAAAAATACTAGTTATAGCCTTAAGCTAGATAAACTTAGAAAGGCAGTCTGTAATTACTATAAGAAAAGAGGGATTAAATAGCCTATATATAGGCAGGCCTATTATAAAGTTAACTAAGATCTAGGACTAGAAGTAGTTAGGAATAGGAAGGGGTTTTAGGAGGCCCTACTACTGCTAGTAGCTCTTATAGCTACTGTAGTAGTAATAATTCTAAATATAATAGGTAATATCTTAGGACATGCCTGCCTAGTAAAACTATTACTAAAGGGTCTAGAAGGTAGTGTTATAACCTAGATAGCCTATTACTAATAACTTATAGTACTCCTAGATAAGGGTAGTTATTAATAGCTTTTATTAAGGCACTTATATTTAGCTACAAAACTAAAGCACCCTATAAGCGCTAATATTATAGTTTATAATCTACTCCCTTATCTTAGCCTTTACAGGGAATTACTATATATTCCTACAAATAATAGTAAGGTAGTAGTAGTATACTATATTATAAGTAATTATTATATCCTAGAGTGCTTAAAAGTAAGGAAAGGAAAAAACCTAGTTACTAAAGGGTAGTATAATATTAGTGCTAAAAGGGTTAGGGTTACCTATAAAAATAGCCTAAATAAATAAAGGTTAAAAGAGGCAGCTATGCTATAGGGTTAGCCCTACCTTATTCTAGCCTTATTAGGAGAGTATATTAGCATACTACTAGTACTATATAAGTTAGTACTATAGGTAGTAATAATACTATAAGAGTATTTTAGCCTAGTAAGCCTAACGCTTAGTTATAATTTTAGGGGTTATAAAGTACTTAAGGCTCTTATAATTAGTATAAATAGTAAAGGGCTTAGAGATATCCTAAAGCTTAGCTAACTATACCTTAAGGCAGGAGATAATAGCTAGGAGCTTCTTATTATAAATAGTATAGTTTTACTAAGGAGGGGTTAGCTAAGCTAAGTAATAAGTAATAGGGTACTAAACACTATTTATCTAAAGCTAGAGAAGGCAATTACTAAGGGTAATACTAGAGTAGTCCGCCTTAACTATTATATTTTAGTTAGGGTTTTATTAAGCTAGGATTAGGTTTAAAATAAAGAGGCGCTTAAGCTTATTAAAAGCATAGGCCTCCCGCTGCCCCTAGATAAAGGGGACGCCTTTCTTTATAAGATTATAAAGGGGGTTAGTAACTTAGAAAAAATTTAGAATAAAGTTATAATAAAAATTTATAAAACTAAGGAAGCTATATATACCCTATAGCTTTATTAGGGCCGCCTAGTCCTAAATAGCCTAGACCTTAGTAGGGTTAGGGCATATACTCTTACTTGCTATAATAATATACCTAAGGTAGTAAACCTATTAGGTAGTAAAAATAAACTTATTAAGGTTAAGGTAAAGGCCTGCTGCCTGTAAGTAGCTAAAAACTACACAAACCTTCTGTAAATAGTTATGCCTTAAGCTACTAAAATAAACTAGGATATTATCTAAGTATACTATAATAAAGTTACTAAGGGTATTACTAAGGGCGTTATTAACATAACACTAGAAAGTAGCAGGCGCACCCGCTAGGCTAAAGGGGCAGATAAGCTACTTAAATAGCCTAAACTATATCTAAAACACTATAAGAGCCTTATCCCCCTTAGTAACCTATAGCTTATAGAAAGCTACCTAAATGTTTACCTTAGTAAACTATTATATATAGGCTAAAGAGTAAAGGGTTTCCTTAATAAAAAGTAATAAGTAGCAGTCCTACTTTATAATCTTATTAAAAGCATAGTAATTTATATAAAACCGCTAGCCCTTACTAGCCTTCTTAACTAAAAAAACTAGAGTAGCTACTAAAAAAAAGCTAGCTTAAATTTATCCCTTATCTAAAAGCTTTATAAGCTACTACTAAAGTTTAAGTAACTAGTCCTAAGGCATAGAGTATAATAAGCCTTAAGGGAGAAAGGAAAGGGACTTATTAGGAGACTTATAAAGATAAATATAGTAGTTTAAGGTATTATAATAAGGTAGGAAAGCGTTTGCCTTAGACTTATTAAAGAGATTAGTAAAGTTACAAAGCTTAGCTAGTAGGGCTATATAAGGGTCCTTAGGCTATAACTTAGGCGCGGTAACCTAAAGAATAAATATTAACTTACATAAGCTAGTACTTATAAACTAAATAGTTATATCCTAAAGGTAGTAAGCTTGCTTAGCTATAGCCACAAAGGCAGACCCTATTATGCTTTATATAGCCTTGCCCTAGGCGTAACTTAAGGACTCCTATATTATAAGGCCTTCTACTACGCTTATTATTAGCTCCTACTAAGTAATATAAAGGGTAATATTATAGTATTCTATTTATAGTAGGCTAAAGATTATATCCTAGGCAAGGCCTAGGATTATATAAAGGCAGATAAATAACTACTAGCTATTAATATTAATTATAGCATAGGCAAGGTAAGTAATACTAAACTCCCTCTTAAGTGCTTATTATTCTTATTATTAAACCTTAATAGTAGTCCTTACTTAGCGCCTTAAAGGCAGCTAAATAAGCTTAAGGCCTAGCTATTAAGTAGCGGACTTGCTAATAGTATTATAATACTTATAGCTATAGTTAATTAGGGTGTTTATAAAGGAAAATAAGTTAAAGAGAATAGGAATAAAAAATACTAGGTAATTTATATATTTATAAATTTTATTATACTTTATTAACTCTACCTCCTTCTAACCTAAAGTTTACTATATAATAAAGCCTAGAAGCCCCTGCATAAGACTTACTATAAGGGCTAGTCTTTTCCTATCTTATCCTTCTCCTTCTCCTTATACTTATAGTTATTAGCCTTAGTAATAGCCTACTAAATATAAACCTTAGGCTAAAAAGAGGGAAGGAGAAAGTAATTATAAGCTATATAACCTATCTTTTTATAGTATAAGCAAGCACTAGACTCTTAATAATATACTATCTCCTAGTTAGTTACTTACTTAGCTTATACTAAAGTAAAGGGCAAGGCTATATTCTTAGCTTTTAGCTTCTTCTTCTTCCTACCCTTACCCTAGGTCCTTATAGTATTTACCCTAAATATAGCTATATCCCCCTTATAGTTAGTAGTATAGTAATACTAGGCTAGAGGATTTATTAAATACCTAGTATAAAAGTAATCCTTAAGCATAAAGGTCTTAAGGTCTAGGGTAATAGTATAGTACTACTTTATAGTAATATTATAACTATTATAGAAGATACTATAGCTAATGCATATACTATATATTTGCTTATTAAGTATATAGTATAGCTTAGTAAGACAAACCTTATTATCCTAGCTTATACTACTAGTAAGGGAGAGTTTCTACTTAAAGCAAATAAAAAAGGTAGAGAAGGATTTATTACTAGCTTACTTTATTTAGTTAAGTTTAGTAAGGGCTATTTTATAATAATAAGGGTTAGAGTAAAGCTTAGAGAAATAGTCTAGAAAGGTAGCTAGGTTATAGTAAATAAGATCCCCCTTCTTAAAGAATAGGGTAACCTTAGCCTAAATAAAGAATAAGAGGTTCTAGTAAATAAATATTTACTAGTTTATAGTAAAACTAATAAAGTTATAATTTACTTATAGCTTATATGCTATAAAGAAGCGCTAGGTATTAAAAGTAAATTATTTACTATTATAAGAAAAGCTTATTAAAATTAGCTTATAGTAAACTAGGAGTATAGTAGGAGGTAAAGGAAGGTTAGTTACCCTAGAAGAAAGGGTTATATTAATAGGCAAGGGAAAGGATATAGCTAAGGTAGTAGTAGTAGCAAATTAAATTATATAGTTAGTAGTAGCCTATATAGCCTAAATTATAGCTATAGTAGTATCTTCCTACTCCTATATAGTATTAAGGCACTATTACATAGCTATAAGGGTATTACCTTATATAGTTAGGGTTATATTAATATAATTAAGAATTACTATTATATCTTCTACTATAAGAGAAGTAGGTCTATTAGCCTATGTGTTTATATTTATATTTAAAGGTATATTAACTTATTTTAGTAGCTAAAAGAAATATAAGGCTAGAGAATATCTTTTAAATATTATAGACTAGCCCTATTACTATTACTAATAGGTATTAGAATATTATTAAAAGATATAAAGAGAAAGGAAGGAAAGGTAATATAAAGACTTTATTATACCCCCTTTATACCCTTGCTATAAATACCCCCTTATTATTATACATAAGCCCTACGCGTGAGGCAAGGTGCGCATAACCACTAATGCGCACCCGCATCGGCCCCACATTAGGCAAAGCCTAATACCATCACAGTTTATAGTAAAACTAATAAAGTTATAATTTACTTATAGCTTATATATTATAAAGAAGTGCTAGGTATTAAAGGTAGATTATTTATTATTATAAAAAAAGCTTATTAGAATTAGCTTATAGTAAACTAAGAGTATAGTAAAAGATAAAGGAAGATTAATTACCCTAAAAAGGGGGGTTATATTAGTAGGTAAGGGAAGGGATATAGCTAAGGTAATAGTAGTAGTAAATTAAATTATATAGTTAGCAGTAGCCTATATAGCTTAAATTACTATTATAGTAGTATTTTCTTACTTTTATATAGTATTAAGGCGCTATTATATAGCTATAAGGGTATTACCTTATATAGTTAGGGTTATATTAATATAGTTAAGAATTACTATTATATCTTTTATTATTAGAGAAGTAGGTTTATTAGCTTATATATTTATATTTATATTTAAAGGTATATTAGTATATTTTAGTAGCTAAAAGAAACATAAGGCTAAAGAATATCTTTTAAATATTATAAACTAGCCTTATTACTACTACTAATAAGTATTAGAATACTATTAAAAAATATAAAGAGAAAGGAAGGAAAGGTAATATAAAGACCCTATTATGCCCCCTTTATACCCTTATTATAAATACCCCCCTGTCCTTATACGTAAGCTCTACACGTAAGGCAAGGTGCGTATAACTACTAATACGCACCCGCATCGGCCCCACATTAGGCAAAGCCTAATACCATCACAAATATATATATATAAGTAATATAGCCCTAAGGTATAAGTAGCTAAGTTAGGTAAAAACTAGTGCTTAGTTATAATAAGAAGTATAGATATTTACTTTATTTACTTCCCTAGCTATAAAAGAGACTAAAATACCCTAATTAAGAAGCTTATTATAACCCCCTTAGGGCCCTAGAATATTATAGTAAAGGACTTTAACTTACACTACCACTTATAAGATAAATATAACTATAACTTACCTAGAAGTAAGACTTTACTTAAGCTAGTAATATAGTAATAACTAGGACTTATAATATTATATAAAAAGGTTATATAAAGGGCTAGAGGAAAATATAATAGTATAATTAACCTTATATAAGTAATTAGTAGTGTTAATATTAAATTTATAAGAGGGGAGGACCTTAATAGGTTAGACTATATACCTTAACTTATATAGATTTATAGTAAAATAAACTTTATTTATAACTAAAAGGTAACCTATACCTGAAAGATACTAAACAAGGAACTTATAGTAATAAAGGCTAAGCACTAGTTCTAGGTAGTAGCTATATAAACCCCCCTTAACTACCCTAATAATATTAATAAATACACTAAATAAATTACTTATAAGCTTTATAAAATTACTAACCTTATAGTACCTAGAAAGGTTTATAAGGGACTAGCTTAGTAATTACAGTAAAATAAAAAAGTAAAAGATATAATTACTATAGCTTACTAAGCCTAATACTAGTAAAGAGCTAGTAGGATAAACTAAGACTTATAAATTACTACTAAAGTAGTAAAGTTATAATCCTAAATTATAGCTAAAAAAAGGTATAATACCTAGAAATATATAGTTTATAAGGCCTTATTTAACTATACTAGCCTCTAGTCCTTTAAATAATAAGTAAGACTAAGAAGTAGCCTCTAACCTAATACCTAATAAGTCCTAGTACTTTTTTATAAAAATAAAAATAATATTCAGAAAGCTAAAATATATAAGGCTAAGGCAAAGGCTTTTACTAAATATTTCTTCTTAGTCTTAGAAGCTAGAAGAAATAATATTCCTTCTAATATAAATAACTACTTAAATTTTATTATATTCCTACCTAGTAACTACTTTAACCTAGAAAAGATTTAGTAAATTATAAGGTTTATAGCTAGTTAGAAGGCACCTAGGCTTAATAAAATCCTAGTAGGATTTTTTAAGGCCTATAATAAGCTACTAGTAGTTATACTTACTATACTTTTTAATATATACTACTAACTAGGGTACTACCTAGCCTTATACTAGAAAGGCTTAGTAATAGTCCTTAAGAAGCTAGGGAAGACCTTATTAGATTTATAAAAAGCTAGGGTATAGTGCCTAATTACTCTTTTAAATATAATTAGTAAGGTTATAAAAGTAGTAGTAGTAATATAGCTAACTAATATAGCTAAGAAAAGAGAAGCATTACCTAAGATATAAATAAGTAACTAAGTAAAGAGATTAATAAAGTATACCCTTAGTATCTTAGAGAAGGTAGTTAGGGTAATATAATACTATAGTAAGACTACTTTGCTTTTTTAGCTAAATATCTTAGTAGCTTTTAATACTATATACTAGTAATACTTACTTTATATTATACTATAGTAAGGTATCCTTACTTAAATAATAATATAAACCTAGGGGTTTACTACTAATAGGTTTATAATACTTTTATTTAAGACCTAAAAGTCTAGTAAATACTTAGTTAAGGTAGGGGTTTTTTAAAGCTTTTTTATTTTCTTAATTCTTTTTTTTCTTTATATTATACTACTATATAATAAGCTAGTAAGCGTAGAGTTTACCCTAACCCTTAGGTTTTTAAATAATATAAATATTATTATATATAAGAAAACTACTAAAAAAACTAATACTATCTTAAGTTTATATAAAAGGTTTATTAGGAATAGTTAAGAAAGTTAAGCCTAAAGTTTTATTCTTAAAAAGGCAAACTAATATACTTTATATATTACTACTACCCTAATACTACCTTAGTTTGCCTTAGCACTATTATAATATAGCTAGTTTAATTAGCTTAATTTTTAGGTATTTAGATTTACTAGAAATTATATTAAAAAGTATACTAAGCTAAGACTATAGCTAAATAAAAGTAATAGTAGCTTACTAATGTCCTCGCGACGCAAGGCTATTTCCTCTCGGCGCTAAGCTAAGTTACCCACAGAGGGGAGCAGGACTAGGGCAGCCGAGGCCGCGGCACCCTCTTAATTAATCGCCTATATAGCCTTGTTTTATAAGGCGTTATAATACGCTTACTACATATAAAATTAGCAGATAGCACAGGACCTAAATAAGGTTAGTTCTAGTAGCACAAGGGACTTATATTAAGAGCTAGACTATTCTTTAGCTACTTTCTTAACTTTAGTAGCTTAGTAACTATAGTATTATATATAATATTTTGCTTTAACTAGTTTAGTTAAGCACTACCTAGGATAAGTTATAGGAATAAAGAAGATACTTACTTAATAATATCTTTTACTACTATAAGTGTATTTATAATAAGAGCCTTTAGATTCTAGATAAATTAGCGCTAGACCTATAGGGAATAATATAAGGACACTTACCTAGCTAGATATAATACTAGGCATTAGGATCTTAGTAATAATAAAAATATAAAGAATATAGGCACTTATTATCTAGCCTATACTAAGGCAGGGTTAGTATTAGGAGAGGTAGGGGACTATAACTTAATAAAACTTACTCCTTATATAAATATTAGATTAATTTTTAGTATATTTATATAATAAATTTAAAAGGAAGTAATATAAAAAAGGCAAGGGGCTAGACTAGGGCTAAAGGGGTTTATAACTTACTAAAAAACTACTAATATTAATAAGAAGGGAAAAGGAGTTAAAAATAGTAAGGGAACCTCCCCCTCTTATACCTAGAGGGGGGGACTAGCTAAATTAGCTAGATTACTTAATTACTTACTAGATTACTTACTTTAACCTAAAGAGGAAATTAATAATAATTTACTAATTATATAAGGCTATTTATAGGCCCTAGACTAGACCCCCTGCTTAGCTATTACTAAACCCTACTAGAACCTCCTAGTTACGCTAATTTTTCTAGATACACCCCTAATTTTTTATTTACTTGCCTTACTTTTTTATTTATTTACCTTTGCTAGTACTTAATAATACTATAAGGCTAAGCTACTAACACCTACTATTACCTAGGTAGGTAATAACTAATTATAAGTCCCTTATAAACCTAGACCTTGTGATGGTATTAGGCTTTGCCTAATGTGGGGCCGATGCGGGTGCGTATTAGTAGTTATGCGCACCTTACCTTATGCGTAAGGCTTACGTATAAGAATAGGGGGGTATTTATAGTAAGGGTATAAAGGGGGTATAATAGGGTTTTTATATTACTTTTCCTTCCTTTCTCTTTATATCTTTTAATAGTATTCTAATGCCTATTAGTAGTAGTAATAGGGCTAGTCTATAATATTTAAAAAATATTCTTTAGCCTTATGTTTCTTTTAGCTACTAAAATATACTAATATATCTTTAAATATAAATATAAATATATAAGCTAATAGACCTGCTTCTTTAATAGTAAAAAATATAATAGTAATTCTTAACTATATTAATATAACCCTAACTATATAAGGTAATACTCTTATAGCTATATAATAGCGCCTTAATACTATATAAGAGTAGGAAAATACTATTATAGTAGTAATTTAAGCTATATAAGCTACTACTAACTATATAATTTAATTTACTACTACTACTACCTTAGCTATATCCCTTCCCTTACTTACTAATATAACCCCCTCTTTTAGGGTAACTAACCTTCCTTTACTTCTTACTATACTTTTAGTTTACTATAAGCTAATTTTAATAAGCTTTCCTTATAATAATAAATAATTTACCTTTAATACCTAATGCTTTTTTATAGTATATAAGCTATAAGTAAATTATAACTTTATTAGTTTTACTATAAACTAGTAGATATTTATTTACTAAAACCTTTTATTTTTTATTTAAGCTAAGGTTACTTTATTTTTTAAAAAGGGTAATTTTATTTACTATAACTTAGCTACCTTTCTAGACTATTTTTCTAAGTTTTACTCTAACCTTTATTACTATAAAATAGCTTTTATTAAACTTAATTAAATAAAGTAAGCTAGTAATAAATCTTTCTTTACCTTTTTTATTTACTTTAAGTAAAAACTCTCCTTTATTAGTAATATAAGCTAGAATAATAAGGTTTATCTTACTAAGCTATACTATATACTTAATAAGTAAATATATAGTATATATATTAGTTATAATATCTCTTATAATAACTATAATACTACTATAAAATAATACTATACTATTATACTAAACCTTAAGACCTTTATACTTAAGAATTATTTCTATACTAAGTATTAGGCAAATTCTCTAGCCTAGTATTACTATACTACTAATTATAAGGGGGATATAGCTATATTTAGGGTAAATATTATAAAGACTTAGGGTAAGGGTAGGAAGAAAAAGAAGCTAAAGGCTAAGAATATACCCTTACCCTTTACTTAGGAGTAAGCTAAGTAAGTAACTAACTAGGAGATAGTATATTATTAGAAGTCTAGTGCTTACTTATATTATTAAAAAATAAGTTATATAACTTATAATTACTCCTTTCTTTCCCCTTTTTAGCCTAAGGTTTATATTTAGTAAGCTATTACTAAGGCTAATAACTATAAGTATAAGGAGAAGGAGGAGAATAAAATAAGAAAAAACTAGCCCCTATAGTAAGTTTTATATAAGGGCTTTTAGGCTTTATTATATAGCAGACTTTAGGTTAAAAGGAGGTAAAGTTAATAGAGTATAATAAAATTTATAAATATATAAATTACTTAGTATTTTCTATTTCTATTCTCTTTAACTTATTTTCCTTTATAAACACCTTAATTAACTATAGTTATAAGTACTATAGTATTATTAGTAAGTCTACTACTTAATAGCTAAGCTTTAAGCTTATTTAGCTACCTTTAAAGCGCTAGGTAAGAACTATTATTAAGGTTTAATAGTAAGAATAATAAGCACTTAAGAGGGAGTTTAGTATTACTTATCTTACTTATACTATAATTAATATTAATAGCTAGTAGTTATTTATTTACTTTTATATAGTCCTAGGCCTTGCCTAAGATATAATCTTTAGCCTACTATAAATAAAATACTATAATATTACCCTTTATACTACTTAGTAAGAGCTAATAATAAGTATAGTAAAAGGCTTTATAGTATAGGAGTCCTTAAGTTATGCCTAAGGTAAGGCTATATAAGGTATAATAAGGTTTACCTTTATAACTATAGCTAAGTAAGCTTACTACCTTTAGAATATAACTATTTAGTTTATAAGCACTAGCTTATATAAGTTAATATTTATCCTTTAGGTTACTACGCCTAAGTTATAGCCTAAGGACCCTTATATAGCTTTACTAGCTAAGCTTTATAACTTTACTAATCTCTTTAATAAGTCTAAGGTAAATACTCTTTTACTTTATTATAGTACCTTAGACTATTATATTTATTTTTATAAGTCTTCTAATAAGTCCCTCTTCTCTCTCCCTTAGGGCTTATTATATTTTATACCTTAGAACTAGTTACTTAAACTTTAGTAGTAGCTTATAAAGCTCTTAAATAAGGGATAAATTTAAGCTAGCTTTTCTTTAGTAGCTACTTTAGTTCTCTTAGTTAAGAAGGCTAGTAGGGGCTAGTAGTTTTATATAAATTACTATGCTCTTAATAAAATTATAAAATAAGACTATTACTTATTACTTTTTATTAAAGAAACCCTTTACTCTCTAGCTTATATATAATAGTTTACTAAGGTAAATATTTAGGTAGCTTTTTATAAGCTATAGGTTACTAAGGGAGACAAGGCTCTTATAGTATTTTAAATTTAGTTTAGGCTATTTAAGTAGCTTATCTACCCCTTTAGCCTAGTAGGTACGCCTACTACTTTCTAGTATTATATTAATAATACCCTTAGTAATGCCCTTAGTAACTTTATTATAGTATACTTAAATAATATCCTAGTTTATTTTACTAGCTTAAGGCGTAACTATTTATAAAAGGTTTATATAGTTTTTAGCTGCTTATAAGCAGCAGGCCTTTACCTTAACCTTAATAAGTCTGTCTTTACTATTTAATAAGTTTACTACCTTAGGTATATTATTATAGTAGGTAAGAGTATATGCCTTAACCCTACTAAGGTTTAGGTTATTTAGGACTAGGCAGCCTTAATAAAGCTATAGGGTATATATAGCTTCCTTAGTTTTATAAATTTTTATTATAACTTTATTTTAAATTTCTTTTAAGTTACTAACCCCCTTTATAATCTTATAAAGAAGGGCATTTTCTTTATTTAGGGGTAGCAAGAGGCCTATGCTTTTAATAAGCTTAAGTGCCTCTTTATCTTAAACCTAATTCTAGCTTAATAAGACCTTAACTAAAATATAATAGTTAAAGTAAACTACTTTAGTATTACCTTTAGTAGTTACTTTCTCTAGCTTTAAATAAATAGCGTTTAGTACTTTATTACCTATTACTTAGCCTAGCTAACTTTCCCTTAGTAAAACTATACTATTTATAATAAGAAGCTCCTAGCTATTATCTCTTGCCTTAAGGTATAGTTAGCTAAGCTTTAGGGTATCTTTAAGCCCTTTATTATTTATACTAATTATAAGAGCCTTAAGTACTTTATAACCCCTAAAATTATAACTAAGTATTAGGCTTACTAGGCTAAGATACTCTTATAGTATTATTACTACTTATAGTACTAACTTATATAGCACTAGTAGTATGCTAATATACTCTCCTAATAGGGCTAGGATAAGGTAAGGCTAACTTTATAATATAGCTACCTTCTTTAACCTTTATTTATTTAGGCTATTTTTATAAGTAACTCTAATTCTTTTAGCACTAATATAGCGCTACCTTTTAATAACTAGGTCTTTTCCTTTCCTTACTTTTAGGCGCTTTAGAATATAGTAATTACTTATAATATAATATACTACTACTACCTTACTACTATTTATAAGAATATATAATAATTCCCTATAAAGGCTAAAATAAGGAAGTAAATTATAAACTATAGTATTAGTACTTATAGGGTGCTTTAGTTTTATAGCTAAATATAAGTGCCTTAATAAAAGCTATTAATAACTACTTTTATTTAGGAGTATTATAAGTTACTAGTAGTAGGCTATTTAGGTTATAACACTACCTTCTAGACCCTTTAGTAATAGTTTTACTAAGCAGGCATATCCTAGAATATTGCTTACTATATCTAGAATTATTACTACTATAGTAGCTATAAGAGCTACTAGTAGTAGTAAGGCCTTTTAAAACCCCTCCCTATTTCTAACTACTTTTAGTCCTAGATCTTAGTTAACTTTATAATAAGCCTACTTATATATAAGCTAGCTAATCCCTCCTTTCTTATAGTAATTATAAACTGCTTTTCTAAGTTTATTTAGCTTAAGGCTATAACTAATATCCTTACTAAAGCATGTGTAAAAAGGTTTAAGATATACTAATAGTAATTCTATAGGTTCCTTACCTTTATTATTACTAACTATAGCTTAAACTAGCTAAGTAAGTTCTAGACTACCTTATGCTTAATTATTAAGACTAAATAATTACTTTTTACCTCCTACTACCCCTAGACTAATAGGGGTATAAAGTAGGCTAACTAAAAGGTATAGGCTATCCTATATTTTTATATTTCTTTCTTATAGTTTAATTAGCCTAAGCACCTAGTAGTATACTAGCTTATGCTTAATAATTAGGCTTTTTTTATTACTAGCTTTAGTCTAAACTAGCTACTTTATAAATATAATATTAATTTAGTTTAGGTTCTTATAAACCTTACTTTTAGTACTACTATAAGTATAGGATAAGTAGCTTAGTTTACCTTATAACTTTAGGAGGCTTTTATACTAGCTTAGGTAGCTATTACCTTTACTTAGTAATAATAATAAAATAATATAGCTACCTCTTATTACCTTATAAAGTAGTTTTAGGTTAAGGATTAGGTATAGCTTTCCCTTTATTATATTAAAACTAACTACCCCTTTAAAAAGCTAGACTAGGTAGTAGCTAAGTATTATATTATAGCTATTCTTATATTACTAATAGTTTATCTTAATATACCCTAAGGTATTTACCTTATTTTTTATATTAACCTTATTAAGCACACTACTACTAATTTACTTCCTAGCTAGCCCTAGTATAATATATACCTAGGGCTTATGTAAGTATAAAATAATAAGAATAATAAGCTTTATAAGAAATACTAGGTTAAGAAAGTGCTAGTAGCTTATAATATATAGGGCTATAAGTACTATTAAGATATTCTTATTAAAGGTATAGAATACTTAATACTAATATAAGAGTTACTTAAGAACCTAGTAAATATATAAGCCCTAGTAAACTATAAGGTAAAATAAGGTAGTATATAGTATAATAATAGTCCTTAGTAGGTTCTTAAATAAGGTTTTTTTATAAAGCTATATATATTTACTACTTAGGGCCTAACTTACCTTAATTTAGTTTTCTTTCCCCTTTTTTTTACTTACTTTTCTTTCTTCCCTACCTTAGTAAACCTTATATTAATTACTAGGTAACTTTAGGGGTAGCTTATTATTATTAGGGTTAGGGGAGGGGGTATTATATTATATTTAGAATAGCACTATTAAGATTACCTATATATTCTTTTTATTTCTTTTTTTATAGTATTAATAGCTTTCTAGTATATACTTTTATAAGGTATATTAGGGGTATTAAGGGGTATTTAGTAATTCCTTTACCTATAGGCTAGGCCTATAGGATTACTATAGTAGCTATATAATACTTTATAGTATTACTATTTACTCCTTTATAGCCCTTTATATAGCCCTAAAGAATTATATAGTATACTACTAGTAGCTAGCTATAGCCTAGGCATTCTACTCCCCTTATATAAATAGTATACTTCTAAGCTAGGTAAGGGGTTAGACTAGTAGCTATATAATACCCTAGATAAGGGCGCTAGGGAATATAAGAAATAGGTTAGTAGCTATATTATTAAATAATATAAGTATAGTAATCCCTATAATAGGTATATTATTAGTAGGTATAGTAGTAGTAGGGGTATTATAAATAGTCTAAATAGTAACTAAGGTATACTTAGTATAATAGTATAGGTTAGTAAATTTATTACCTAGGGTATAGAATTTAGGTATTAAAATAATAGCTATTTAAATTTACTAGGTTCCCTTATAATACACCTTTAGTATAATAATAGTATAGCCCCTAGCTATAGCTTATATTAGGGTGTGTATAGTATACCTAATATAAGGATTAGCTACTAGTATATATATATTTTATATATATTTCTAGTAAGCCTTTTAGTAACTCTTATATAACTTCCTATAGGAACTATACTTATAGTTTAGTTTGCCTAATTAAATAATAATAAGAATATATTAAATATAAGGCAGGTTAATAATTATAGGCATAGTATTACCCTTCTTATTAGAGTCTTTTTTTATAATAAACTTGCCTAGGGCCTATGCCTAGTGCTAGTATAAGGGCAGGATATTACTTTATATACTAAGAGGTAGTTATAAGGGCTAGTATAGTATGCCTAGGAGAGGCTATAGTAGCTATAAATATATATAAGTAGCTAGGGTAGGTAGGGGCTACTTATTAATATTCTAGAAGCTATATAAGGGGAATAGTGCCTAAGCATAGCCTAGGTAGTATAGTAGTAGTAGGTACTATAGTAGTAGTAGGCCTTAGGGTAGTTATAATATAGTAAGTAACTAAGTATAGAATTTAGTAATATAAGTAGGCTTAGGAATAATAATATATTTATAAGAGGGTAATAAGTAATAAAATAAAAACTCTTTATAAAAAGGGGAATAGAGAAGGATAGTTAGTAAGGCTTTAGGGGCGGATAAGATAAGGTTTTTATACTTCTAACTAGTGTCTAATATAGTGTTATTTAGGCTAGGTATTACACGCAAATAATAATAATTACAGGTTCTTATAATACTAGCTAGCTATGCTAGCTATTAATAACTTACTTCTTATGCCTAATATAAGCGCCTTACTTTAACTAGGTACTAATATTAGGTAGGTTACTTAAATATAGTTTAACTACTAGTAACTATTAATAGCTTATATCTTACTTTTATACTAGCTATTTAGTATAGCTTATTATGCTTATACTATACTTATTATATTTACTATATTACTTATTTGTGCTACTTAGTAAGGTTTATAGTTTTATTTAGTTTTATATTCCTTTATCTTAATTTACTTACCTATCCCTAAACTATTTCCTTAACTCCCTAGTCTAGTACCTATTCTAGCTAGGCTAGCTTACCTCCCTTAGTAGTGTTTATACTTATCTTTTAGTAATTATAAATATAATAGGAACGTTTTATTTATTAATTTACTTGCCTATAGCTTTTTCTTACTAACCTAGCGCTTTTATATAAGTAGTATTTATATAGCATAGCTACTGCCTAGGGTAGAAGGCTATATAATAGTATTAGGCTTTGCCTAATATAAGGCTAATATAGGTATATATTAGTAATTATGCGTACCTTGCCTTACGCGTAGGGCTTATATATAAGAATAGGGGGGTATTTATAGTAAGGGTATAAAGGGGGTATAATAGGGTCTTTGTGTTACCTTTCCTTCCTTTCTCTTTATATTTTTTAATAGTATTCTGATGCCTATTAGTAGTAGCAATAGGGCTAGTCCATAACAAAAAGTAGCATAAATAGTATTAATATTAACTAGTTTCTAATAACTAGGCTTCTTAATAAAAAAGAAGCTTTAAGAATAAACTTACTAATACATGAAGGTATTAAAAACAATATATTAAAATCGCGGATACTATGCAAAACGTTTATTATACTATTTTATTATATGCTTAAGATACTTACTATATTTAATAAAGCAAATCTATAGAGTAATAAAATCTGCTTTACTATAGGGATATAGCATAGGAAATGCTAGTAATAGCAGAGGCTATAATTAATTAAATTTGTTTAATAGTATAAAGCAAATCTTAGGTATCTTAATATATAGCTATATTAGAATTTGCTTTAGTAACTACTACCCTTAAAGTTAATAATAAAGACATTTTATATCTAACTAAGCTATAATAAAGGCTAAAATAGCTGCTTAATTAAATGTATAAAGGTTATTATTAGCACTTATATTAGGTTCCTTAGTATTAACTAGCTTGTTAAAATTAATATTATTAATATCTTAAGTAGCTAGCTAGTTTATAATATTACTATCTTTAGGCATCTAGTTAATATAATGCAAATTAATAATAATATTATAATAGGAAGCATAGTTAATTTATAAAAACTCTAACTAAATTTAGATATATTACTTCCACATATAAAACTAGTTTCTAAACTACTAAACTATATAAGGCTAATTTGTTATATTATAAGGACAAAGAATAATAATATCTAAGTCCTAGGGTAAAAAAGGGAGCTATAAGTAAACTATACTAATATCTTAAAGGAAGTTAATTACATAGCTATAGTATTAGTACTATTGCCTATAATACTGGAAGACTTAAACGTAAACGTAGACTTAGGTAATTAGCATCTCTTCCACTTATAATAATTATAGAAAATAGTCTAGAACTATACTAAAATTAAGGTTGTTTTCCTATAAGAAGAAAACTAGCTCTTTAGGGCCCTTATTACTATCTTATTAATAGTAGCTATAGCAAATCTTATAACAAATATCTAGAATAAACTACTTCTTCTTATATTATAAGTAATATTCTATTGCATAGCCCTCTAACTTTAAGGTCTAAGTAGTTAGATAATAAATATTTATATTATTAATTATAACTATAGAATAGTTATTATAGAATTTAAGGTTAGTAATAAATATATAACCTTATGCTAGTAGTGCTACTAGTAGCTTAGCAGTAACTACTTATTAAGAATTTTATAAATTAAATTATAATAAGAATATAAATAAATTATAATCTATACTACTACTAAAGAATAATAATCTTAGTATAGATCTAATTAACTCTTAATATATATAACTATAATAATTAGGGAGCTTATTGCTATTAGCAGTAAGGAATTTATATCTTAGTTAAATGTTATAGCACTTAAGGCAAACTTGCTATTTATTTTGCTTATTATTATTATTAGTAGAACTAGCATACTAAATGTAAAGACTGTCTAGATAATAATAAGGAAGGGCATAAGTAATTCTATATATATTATAAATAAAAAAGCTAATATTAGTATTACTTTAGTAAAGGCCTCTGTTATTATTAGGAGAATTAGCTTTGTTTATACTAGTACCCTAACTTAATTAAGGAACCTAAGACTAGCTTAAAGCTATAAGAGCAGATATTAGAGGAGTTAATAATAGTTCCTCTCTAGCATAATAATATATATAATATTCTTATTAAATTATATCCTACTACTAATATGCCTATGCCTAGGCTAGAGTATTATCGAGATAAATGCCTTTGCAAAAGAATTATATTATTAATTACCTAGCTTTATTTATAAGGTACTAACTTATCTTAAAGTTAAACCTTAAGCAAGAAGCAAAGGTTAAATAAGTAGGGTACATAGGGGCTTTTCTAGTAAGCCTGCCTATTAAATAATATAACTAAGCCTGCTTACTTAATATTCTAGAGATATAAGCTTAGTTATCTTGCGTTTTTAGCTATAGGATATGCTTTATATCCTATTAGTAATAGCACTAATTTAAGTTATTTATATAATTAGTATATTAACTTATAGCTACATAACTAATTATATATAAAAGAAGCTATTTATTAATAATAGTTAAAGCAATTCTAAACTAATTAATTTAGATCTCTTGCCCCCTGAAATGAGGACTTAGGCTTGTCTTACTTATAATAAATATAATTTTAAAGGGGCTTAAGAGGAATATTTAGTATAGTAATAGGTTAAGGGTCTAGATAAGGCAGTGGAGGCAGTATTAAAGGCCCTAGATTAGTAATTAATACTATTATATAGTTATAATAATACTATTAATAATACTACTAATAAGAATGCTTAATTAAGAATGCTTTACATACAAATTTTTCTTTAGGCTATATAATTAGGTGTTTTCTATATCTTTTAGCAAGTATAATTTATTACTACCTGCGTTTATTATTATAGTTAGCTAAGATATAAGGCGAAATAACTATTATTCTAGTAATCTTAGCATATTATAGCAGGCGCTAGGCTACCTCCTACATTACTAAACACTATATTTAGCAAGAGCTTAACTATAGTAATAGGTATTACAAGATTAAAAAGGTATATACTAACCTTTTTAATCTAACTAATTATAGAAGAATTAGGCCCTCTAGACTAATTATAGCGTAAGTTTAGAAGGCCTATAGCGTAGGATTATAGTAGCGTAGAACCTTAGACTCTTATTAAAGAAGCAAATCTAGTAGTTATAACCTTGCACTTATAGCGCAACGCTGCGCCTTCGGCACAGCGTTGCTTAATAAAGTAATATAAAAGCATAAGTCTACTACCCTTATCTAAATATATATAAAAAAGATAAGGCTATAAGCCTTTTTATATAAAAAATATATACTAAAGGCAAACTCCCTACTCTACTCCTATAGAAATGCCTTAAAGATATATTACTATATTATTATAAAATACTTATAATTTACTAAGCTTTAGCTTATTTATTTAAATCCTAGTTTTCTTTAAAACTAATATAAAGTAACTACTACTCTTAATAACTATTATACTACTCCTATTATAGCTTATTAGCTTATATAAATAAGATAGCTAGGATAATTTACCTTAGTAGTATATTTATATAAGAACTAGGAAAAGGCAGAGGCTATAAAAGCGGAGG
This sequence comes from Claviceps citrina, assembly GCA_018360365.1. Lineage (NCBI taxonomy): Eukaryota > Fungi > Ascomycota > Sordariomycetes > Hypocreales > Clavicipitaceae > Claviceps > Claviceps citrina. Next base: position 8,453 of record SRQA01000070.1, on the reverse strand, counting down.
GCTTTAGCTAAGGGCTAGTAAGGGCTAAGATAAACTAGGAAAATAACTACTCCTATATTATAATTATATAACTTAGGGATAACGCTTACACTAGGACCTTAGTAAATAAGCCCTAAGAAAGGGAGGGATAAGAGAGACCTAAACTAATTTACTTATATATAGTAAAACAAACCTAAAATAATAAAAAAGGAACTTTATAAATAAAGGAGATTAGCCCTAGCCCTGCCTTTAACCCTAGCCCTATACCTTACCCTATCCCTGCCCTCTACCCTACCCTTTACCCTAACCTCTCTTGCCCTAGCTACTTCTAGGCAAGTGCTTATAAAAATACTTTGCTAGAGGGGGGGTCCTAGGCTTAGACTTATCCTAGTCCCCCCCTACCTGCCTGCTAAATATACCTTATATTAAAATAGTTAACCTAATAAAAATAAGGTGCTTTATATATTCCTATGCCTTAAAGTTATACTTTACTTTTATATTTACTTATTATATTATTACTTTAGCTACTACTACTATAGCTACCTCTTTTTAGTATTAGATTACCTTAGACTTATTATAAGCCTACCTCTTATTCTCCTTTACTTATTACTATACTACTTCTTACTATACCTTTAGTTTAGCTACTATTACCTTATAAATAGCTATATTAAATACTAAATAAGACTGCTTCTTATCTTACTAAACTTTTATTACTCTTTTTGCTTTATATTTAGCTACTACCTTATTAATATTTATATCTTAGCGCTAGCTTTTATTATAAGTAAATATTACTATTACCTTAAGTAAGTTAGTAATTTACTACTATACTACTAGGTTCTTATAGTATAAAAAGATTTCCTTCTTATAAAAAGTAATATTCTTATAATATAAGGCAATTTTCTCTTAGCACTAAGCTAAGTTACTTATAGAGAGAAGTAGGACTAGGGTAGCTAAGGCTATAGTACCCTTTTAATTAATTACTTATATAGCTTTATTTTACAAGGTATTATAATATACTTATTATATATAAAATTAGTAAATAGTATAGGACCTAGATAGGGTTAGTTCTAGTAGTGTAAGGGACTTATATTAAAAGCTAGACTATTCTTTAGCTACTTTCTTAACTCTAGTAGCTTAGTAACTATAGTATTATATATAATATTTTACTTTAACTAGTTTAGTTAAGCACTACTTAGGATAAGTTATAAAAATAAAGGAAATACTTACTTAATAATATTTTTTATTACTATAAGCGTATTTATAGCAGGAGCTACTAGGTTCTAAATAAATTAATACTAAACCTATAGAGGATAATATTAAGATACTTACCTAGCTATATATAATACTAGGCATTAGGATTTTTATAATAATAAAAATATAAAAAATATAAATACTTATTATCTAGCCTATGCTAAAGTAAGATTAGTATTAAGGGAGGTAGGGGACTATAATTTAATAAAACTTACCCCTTACATAAGTATTAAATTAATTTTTAGTATATTTATATAATAAATTTAAAAGAAAGTAATATAAGAGGAGTAAGGGGCTAAACTAAGGCTAAAGGGGTTTATAACTTACTAAAAAACTACTAATATTAATAAGAAGGGAAAAGGGGTTAAAAATAGCAGGGGGACCTCCCTCTCTTATACTTAGAGAGGGGAACTAGCTAGATTAGCTAGATTACTTAATTACTTGCTAGATTACCTACTCTAACCTAAAGAGGAAATTAATAATAATTTACTAATTATATAAGGCTATTTATAGGCCCTAGACAGGACCCCCTACTTAGCCGCTACTAAACCCTACTAAAACCTCCTAATTATACTAATTTTTCTAAATGCACCCCTAATTTTTTATTTGCTTGCCCTACTTTTTTATTTATTTACCTTTATTAGTACCTAGTAATACTATAAGGCTAAGCTATTAATACTTACTATTACTTAGGTAAGTAATAACTAATTATAGGTTTCTTATAGACCTAAACCTAGACCTTTTTTAGGGTAATTTTACCTTTTATATATACTTCTAGTAACTACTACTAGGACTTAGCTAGTAAGCAGCGCACCCTTTTTTATAATTAGGACCTTAGCATACCTAATAGGGTCTGTATGTAGCCTAATAAGCACATATAAGTTTTCCTTCCTACACTAGGGTTTTTCCTATATAAATTAGTAGTAGAAGTTCTAGATATTAGCTCCCTAGGGAGCTAACTAGTGTACTATAATAATAATAATAATATAGCCTAATAAGTATATATAAGTTTTCCTTCTTATACTAGGGTTTTTCTTATATAGATTAGTAGTAGAAGTTCTAGATATTAGCCCCCTAGGGAGCTAACTAGTATATTATATAATAATAATAATAACCTTAGCCTTAACTAGATATATATTAAATAATTAGTTTTTAAATAAAAAAGTTATTATTTTATTTATAATAAACCCCTAGGTTTATACTATTATTTAGTTAGAAATACCTTATTATAGTATAATATAAAGTAGGTAGTACTAGTAAATAGTATTAAAAGCTATTAATATATTTAGTTATAAAAGTAATATAATTTTACTATAATATTATATTACTTTTATAACTTCTCTTAATATATTAAAAATATATTTTATTAACCTTTTAGCTTAGTTTTTGATTTATATTTTAAGTAAGGCTTTTTTTAGTAATACTAATAAGCTATATTATTATTATTACTTTTATTACTTTTTTAAATAATATTTAAAGAAAATAATACAATATTATACCCTTACTTTTTATAAGTTTATAAGGGTTTTTCCTAGCTTTTTTAAAACTATTATAAAACCTTTTTAGTATAGTTTTAAGTAATACTTAATTTAATAATAAGTATTAAAAAGTATAGTAAGTATAGTAGCTAAAGGTTTATTATAAGCTTTAAAAAACCTTATTAAAATCTTATTAATTTTAAGTGCTTTTTAGCTAGCTATAAACTAAATAATTTACTAAATTTTCTTTAAATTTTCTTTAAATTAAAGTAATTATTATTAGGAAATATAATAAAATTAAGTAAGTATTTATTTTTAGTAAAATATTATTTAATTTAGTATTTAAAGCTAAAAAGAAATATTTAGTAAATACTTTTACTTTAGCTTTATATATTTTTATTATTTAACTATTTACTTTTTTTTTATAAAAAAGTATTAAAACTTACTAAATATTAAGTAAAAGTTTATTTTTTAACCTAGCTTATTTTTTAAAGGCTTAAAAGCTAATATAATTAAAAAAAGCCTTATAAATTACTTATTTTTAAGTACTTTATTTTTTTTTAGCTATAACCTAGAATTATTCTTTCATTATTTTAGTTATAATTTATAAGTTATAGTTTATATAACTTTATTTTTACTAGTATTAAGCCTAGTAAGCTATAGTAATTATATTCTTAACTTTTTTATTTTATTATAGCTACTAAGCTAGGCTTTTATAAACCTTCTTTAGTATTACTAAGTTTATAATTTTATATAGCTTCTTAGTAATTTACTTAATATACTAGTTAATATTATTTAAGTAGTTAAGAAAAATTTATATAATTATTATATAAAACCTATACTTAGGTTTTATTATTATAAGTTTTTTCTTTAGTATTTTTTAAGTATATATTACCTTTTAGTTATATAAGAAGCTTTTATTAGTATAAATATATATAAGCTATAATAAATAATTAAATTTATTAAGGTTTTCTTTTTATAAATATAGTTTTAATATTATAAAATACCTAAGCTAAGTTAAAAATGTTATCATATTTCCCTTTAGCTTATTATATTACTTTCTTATAAAGTATAATAAGCCTTAGCCTTTACTATATTACTAGGTTTAGTAAGGTTTTACTACCTAGTAAGTTTTAGTTATATTTATTTTATAAAAAGTAATATAAATTAAAGTTTTTTATATTTATAATATAAGGCCTTAGGGGAGTTATTATAAGCTTTTTAATTAAAATATTTTATTTTCTTTTATAGCTTAAAAAGTAAATAATATAAATATTTATAATTTTTTATTATAACTAAGTATTAATTCCTACGAAACTTAGCTACCTAAGCCTTAAAATTATAATATTTATATATTATTATTATTATTATATAATACACTAGTTAGCTCCCTAGGGGGCTAATATCTAGAACTTCTACTACTAATCTATATAGGAAAAACCCTAGTATAAGGAGGAGAACTTATATATACTTATTAAGCTATATATAAACTTTATTAGGTTTACTAAGGTTTTTATTATAAAAAAAAGTATATTACTTACTAGCTAAGTTTTAGTAATAATTACTAAAAGTATAAATAAAAAGTAAAATTACTTTAAAAAAAGTCTAGGTTTAGGTTTATAAAAAGCTTATAATTAATTATTACTTACCTAAGTATTAATAAGTATTAGTAGCTTAGCCTTATAGTATAGCTAAGTATTAGTAAATATAAATAAATAAAAAAGTAAGGTAAATAAATAAAAAAGTAAAGGTATACCTAAGAAAATTAACATAACTTAAGGGTTTTAATAAGGTTTAGTAATAACTAAGTAAGAGGTTTAGTCTAGGACTTATAAATAGCTTTATATAATTAGTAAGTTAATAATAATTTCCTTTTTAAGTTAGGGTAAGTAATTTAGTAAGTAATTAAATAATTTAGCTAATTTAGCTAATTTAGCTAGTCCCTTTCTTTAGGTATAAAAAAGAAAGGTTTTTTTATAGTTTTTAACTTTTTTTTTCTCTTTTATTAATATTCATAAAACTTTAGTAAGTTATAAACCTTATTAGCCTTAGTCTAGCCCTTTACTTTTTTTTATATTATTTCTTTCTAAACTTATTATATAATTATACTAAAAGTTAACCTAATACTTATATAAAAAGTAAGTTTTATTTTATTTAGTTTTCTTTTTTTCTTATAACTAACCTTATTTTAGTATAAGCTAGATAATAATTATTTATATTTTTTATATTTTTATTATTATAAGAATTTAAATACCTAATACTATATGTAATAAAGTAAGTATTTAAATATTATTTTTTATATAACTAATACTAATTTATTTAAGGCTTAGTAGCTTTTATTATAAGTATATTTATAATAATAAAAAATATTATTAAGTAAGTATTTTTCTTATTCTTATAATTTATTTTAAATAATACTTAACTGAACTAGCTAAAATAAAATATTATATATAATATAATAATTATTAAGCTACTAAAGCTAAGAAAGTAATTAAAAAGTAGCTAAGCTTTTAATATAAATCTATTAAGTTACTAAAATAAGTCTTACTTAAGTCTTAATATATTTACTAATTTAATATATAATAAGTATAGTATAATACCTTATAAAATAAGGCTATATAACTAATTAATTAGAAGGGTATTATTATTATAATTACCTTAGTTTTATTTTTACTCTTAAGTAACTTAGCTTAATACTAAGAGAAAATAGCCTTATATTATAAAAATATTACCTTTTATAAAAAAAGATTTTCTTATATTCTAAAAACTTAAAAGTATAGTAGTAAATTACTATTACTCTTAAGGTAATAATAAAGTTTACTTATAACTAAAGTTAAAAATAAAATATTAATATTAATAAAGTAATAGTAATAATATTAGCTAAGCTAAAAATATAATAAAAAGTAATCAAAGTATAAGAAAAAAAGAATAAGTAATAAGCATAAAAGGTATTTAAAAAAGCTTACTTTTAAGTAAAGGTAAAGGTAATAATAAATATAATAATAATATAATAATAAGTAAAAAAGAAAAAAAGCTTAAGATATAATAATATATAAAGTGCCTTACTTTTAAGAAATTATAAAAGCTATATATATAGTAATATATAGCTTAGTAAAAAATAAAAAAAAAAGAGAAATAAGGCTAAAAAGCTTAAAATACTAAGCCTTTTAGTAAAGTGCTTTTATAAGTACTTACCTAAAAGTAATAAAAGTATAAAAAATTAAGGTTAGGGGTAGGGTTAACGTTAATTTTCCTTTATTTATAAGATTTTCTTTTATTATTTTAGGTTTTCTTTATTATATATAAGTTAATTTATTTAAGTCTTACTTATTCTTTACTTTCTTAAAACTTAATTACCTAGGTTTTACTTAAGTATTATTTTTAATTTATATAATTATAAAGTAAGTATAATTACTTAGCTTATTATAGCTTTTATTAGCCTTAAGCTAAAGCTATTTACTTTTATAGCCTTTACCTTTTTTTGGTTTTTATATAATTATAATACTAAAGTAAATTATTTTAATTATCTTATTTATATAAGCTAGTAAGCTATAATAAAAGTAAAGTAATAGTTATTAAAAGTAATAATTACTTTATATTAGTTTTTAAGAAATCTAGGATTTAAATAAATAAATTAAAGCTTAGTAAACTATTAGTATTTTAAAATAATATAATAATATATTTTCAAGGTATTTTTATAAAAGTAAAGTAAGAAATCTGCCTTTAGTATATATCTTTTATATAAAAAGGCTTATAGCTTAATTCTCTTAATATATATTTAAATAAAAGTAATAAACTTATACTTTTATATTACCTTATAAAAAAGTATTACTTTATATATAAAGTAAAAGCTTAAGCTATATTTTATTATTATAAAAGTATATTATAGCTAGTATTTATATATTTTATTTTTATTATAATTGTATTTATTATTTTAGTTTTATTTAAGCTAATAAGTTATTAAAAGCTAAAGAGAAGTACTTTAATAGTATTATATATACTAATAAGGGGCGCTTAGGCTATTTATAAGTCCTTTAATTATATAGTAAAGTTATTATTATTATATATATATTATATATTTTATTTATTATATTAGTAAACTTTAGTTATTTATAATATTTCTTATATTAATAACTAAAATAAAGGTTTAAAAATAAGATAATAGCTTTAGTTTTAAGTAATAAAAAAAGTATAGCTTTATAAATACTAATAATAATCTAAAGATATTTATTTTACTTAATTATAAATACTTTAGTTATTTTGTTTATAATCTTATTACTCTTAAACTAAGTATAGTAAGAACTTATACTATAAGCTATAATACTTTAAATAACTTAAGTATAAAAAAGCCTTACCTTATAAAAACTATATTTTTATATAAATACTATAAGTATTATTAAAGTAAGCTATTATTACTTTAATTTAGCTATAGTTTTAGCTTAGTATATTTTTTAGTATAATTTTTAATAAACTTAAATACTTAAGAATTAAGCTAATTAAATTAGCTATATTATAATAATATTAAAATAAACTAGGGTAATATTAGGGTAATAATAATATATAAAGTATATTAATTTACTTTTTTTAAAGTAAAACTTTAAGCTAAATTTCTTTAATTATTTTTAATAAACCTTTTATTTAAACTTGAAATAATATTAGTTTTTTTTAGTAGTTTTTTTATATATAATAATATTTATATTATTTAAAAACCTAAGAGTTAGGGTAAACTTTATACTTACTAGCTTATTATATAATAATATAATATAAAGAAAAAAAAGAATTAAGAAAATAAAAAAGCCTTAAAAAACCCTTACTTTAACTAGGTATTTACTAAACTTTTAGTTTTTAAATAAAAATATTATAAACTTATTAGTAATAAACCCTTAGGTTTATATTATTATTTAAGTAAAAATACTTTATTATAATATAATATAAAGTAAGTATTACTAATATATAGTATTAAAAGCTATTAAAATATTTAGCTAAAGAAATAAAGTAATTTTACTATAATATTATATTACCTTAACTACTTTTTTTAAAGTACTAAGAGTATACTTTATTAATCTTTTTACTTAATTACTTATTTATATTTTAAGTAATACCCTTTTTTCCTTAGCTATACTAATTAGCTATACTATTATTATTATTTTTATAACTTTTGTTAATTCGTACACAGGCAAATTAATAAACAAAGGTACAAGAAATAACAAGCAATGCGCGCGCAAAAGGAAGTACTAAGATTCTAGTTAACATTATTAATATTACTATCTAGCTAGCTAAGTGGGAGGCCTTTTAGTGGTTTTTGCGATGCGTAAAGTTATAGGTTATGTGACTAGCGCACTAGCTACCTATCTAAGGCAAGCTTAGATATAGCTAATTAGGATGCGCTAGGTCTACGTTAACCTAACCTGTTATATTAATATTAACACTAGCACTCTTCTTTTTTTATACTAGAAATTAACGCAATATAAAGAGCCTCTAATCCCTCCCTACTAAATATATTAAACAATTAGCTAATTAAATCTAAGCCCTTAATTAAATCCTTATATAAAGTAACAAAGGAAATAGTAATAGTTATTGTAATATAATAGGTACTAATTAGTATAACCCTAATATCCCTAAAACACATATAACACGCTATGGTTATAGCTAAAGAAATAAATATAGAAGTTATTATAATTACACATATTATAATACTACTGCTTAAGATCTATAACTCTTAACAAGGCAGTTACTATTATAAAG